>CAUYON010051320.1:0-10002 GCA_963573935.1 Arctocebus calabarensis | reverse complement strand
TGCTTATGTAATTCATGGCAACAACCAAAATTTAAGAAGACATTCAAAGACTCTCACAGAATTTTAGAATTCTGTATCTCCTTTTTAGTGGAAAATTCAACTGCTCCAGGTATTTTTAAAGGGGGGAGGGGGAGAGAGAGAGAGAGAGAGAGAGAGAGAGAGAGAGAGAGAGAGAGAGAAAAAGAAAAAACCGTGACTAGAACAGAACATAACTGTGACAAAACACAACAGAAATTTTTTTAATAATTTTTTTTTTAAATATTTATTTTTTTTTAAATAAATTATTTTTTTTTTTTTTTTTTTTTTTTTTTTTTTTTTTTTTTTTTTTTTTGTTTTGGTTTTTTTTTTTTTTTTTTTTTGTTTTTTTGTGTTTTTTGTGTGTGTGTGGGTGTGTGTTAATGTTTGGGGGGGGGGCGGGGGAGAGAGAGAGAGAGAGAGAGAGAGAGAGAGAGAGAGAGAGAGAGAGAGATCGAGATCAGAACAGGGAGAAAAAGGCTCAAGACCTGCATCCTTCTTTGTTATAACAAGGATTGGAGCAAATGGTCATTGAAAACATCTTGCCAAATGCTGCTAGACAGCTTGCATACTTTATGGCATTTAATCCAATTTATCTTCAATGTAGAGCTAATGAAATGAAGACTTATCTTCCAAACAACTTTTCCAAGATCAAAGTGCTAGTAGTGAACCCCATATATTATTGACTTATGCTATCCAAAGGTATGCAGCATTGTAAGAAAAATCCATTTCAGTTTTATTAAAATGATTCAATATATCATTATTACTTTTTGATCTAATCAAAACATGGCTATTAGGTTTCAGACATAATGAAGACGAAGAAGATAGAAGTTGCAGTTCCTTGGTAACTATTTATTTGGCATGTGTTTATGTGTGTGCTTATTTCTTTAATAAAGTAAGTCCTACAGAAAATAGGCATCTGTAAGTTAGAAGTTGCAGTTTTCATCTTGGCCAGTTGGAATGACTGTATCCTCCCATCCTGTTTCTTTTATAACATTTTAGTTTTGGGAGTAATAAGTTCCTGCCTAAGAATAAGAAGCTGAAGATGACCAGGATGTAGTAAAGTCCACAATCATAAACAACACTTATATTGGCCAACATTGAGGATTTCTAGTCTTAGGTCTTCTAAGCCCAGCTTAGAAGGTAGTGCTATGGTCCAAAGGTCCCAGAACAAGGAGAAGACTCACATAAACTTGGTGGTACCTGGACCCTGGAACTCAGCTATATTTCTCTCTCTCTCTCTTTTTTTTTTTAAATTGAGATAGATATAACTCACATACCATAACATTCATTCTTCTAAAGAATACAATTCAGTGTTTTTAAATATATTCACAAGATTGTGCAACCATCATCACTATTGAATTTTAGAACATTTTCCTTATCTCAGAAAGGAAACCCATATTCAATAGCAAATCACCCCTCATGCTCCCCACCCCCCAAGTCCTTAGAAACCATAATTTTACTTTCTGTTTTTATGGATATGCCTGCTCAGGTACATATTATACGCAGTTATAGGGCGCCCATTTGGTCATGTTCTCTGTTATTTCTAAGTGTACTGCCCCCCTGGGGTACAGAGCCATGAGATTGTGTTTCCCAGGTTGTTCACAGAGGGACCCAGTGTAGTTTCCACACACTCCACCAGATGGACCCAACATCAGCTCTAGCCGTAGCCTCAGTTCTGCTAAGAGGATTGCATTTCCTCCCAAGCTCCTCAAGTTGTGAAAAGCATTAGGAAATCACTCAAATTAGAGTTTTGGCTAAAAATGTCTAGCCTCTTAAGTCTTCAGTTAAGCAACTATTTTTTATTAGCTCCATTACTCAGTCTGGGTTTTCCACTTTGCTCTTGATCATCAACTCTCTAGATGTCATGTGGGTGCAATTTCAGATCTACAAACAACTTTTGGAGTCCCTCGAAACCAGGTGTCCAAGCAGGAATCCTTATGATCATCTTAGATCTTTTTCCTACATATTTTTAATTCTGCTTCCATCCCTACCCAAAGAATCAGGACCAAATTATACAGATTTTACCTACCCAGCACTATCTTTTAAGTCTAGCTTCCCTGCCACAGATAGAGCCCCCACATCATTAACCTCTGTAGTGCTCCCACAAATTGTCTTACTAATCTAAATCTGCATTTATATCTCATGTTATCCTGAAATTCTTTAACATCCACCACAGTTTTCAGGATGAAATTCACAGTGGGCTACAGTCTACTCCAGGCTCACCTTGGACAATTCTCCATTTGTTTCTATACTAAGTGGCATGACCACCCCTGAAAATGTCACTCAGCTTCAGGTGTGCTGTCTCTGTGCATACCTTGGCACTATCTGGAATAGTCTCTCTTGTCTTATTCATCTATTAATTCTCCCTAAAGTATTTAATGCATAATTATTGAATCAATAAAAAGCTACATGTATTAAAATATTCTTTGTACAAAATATGCATTCTCTTAGGTGATACTTTTTTCCTCGGATTTTTTTCTGGTATAATTGACAAAGCTGTATATATTTAAGGTATACAGCATAATGCTTTGATATGCAAATATATTGTGAAATGATTATTGCAATGAAGCTAATTAATATCTCACATAGTTATCTTTTTGTATTTATGAGTGTGGTGAGAACATTTAAAATCTAATCTCTTGGTAATGTCAAGTATACATTGCATATTATTAACTACATGTTAATTGACATATGCTAAGTGCCCTCGTTGAAAATGTTAGGCCTCTGTTCATTAACCAGCCAGATGCAGCACTTCCCACACTTGCTTTACTTTTCCATAACGATGGTGTTTCCAACCATACTGTCCATTTGTCAACAAAAGATATTTATAATTCTTAATCTAGAATAATGCCTAACTGGATCATATTTAACACGTGTTAAATGGAAGAAAGAAAAGAGAGAGATGAAGAAAGGAAAATAAGAAGCAGCAGGACCCAAACGCTGCTTTCCTTCATGTGTGGCATTCGCTCTTAATGGGATGCAACACTTTTCCCTGAAAGCCTAGCTGTGAGAGAAAGCAGAAGTGTATAAAACAAATTTTATACTCTTATTGTGTAGAAGATTTGGGGAGGACATAATAAAGAGGTTATAGAATACAAAAGACTTGGTAAACATCATAAAATCTCATCTCTATTTTCCTTTTTGGCTTTCCTCTCTACTCTGGTTCCCAACTCCCAGATCTTCCCTTTAGGTCCTATGAACAGTAACTTTGCTCTTTGCCCCTGTTCCACCCCACCCCCCATCACCTATCACCATAATGGATGTCCTCAGTGCCAGGATCTATACTTGTTTAAAGCTAATGGGGAAAATTTATAGCTTAGTAGTGAAATTAAGATCTTTTTATTCATTCCACTATGAATCCCACTAAAACGATAGTTAAGTTTGAAAAAAAGTATAAATAGGGTTTGAACACCAAAGGCAAAAAGAATCAGCAGTGCAATCAGAACAGCAGGTCAGAGATACACCAGAGTTTTAAAAGATAGAAAATAGACATGGGGAATGAGCAGATCTGAGAAAATAAGAGCCATCAGAAGGATGTGCATTGAAGCAGTTCAGTTCATCCCATGTCACTCGAGAAAGATTCAGGACTTAGAAGTTCCTATACTGCAGGAGGTTGAGGTGAGAGGTGGGGCTCAAAACAAAAATAATTGGCTAAAAGCCTCACTCAGGGGCAATTATACCTGGTGATCTTTTCCTGCATGCTCTACAGCCCAACCCCACCTCAAAACTAGAAGTTTGCTTTGTAGAGAGTGCATCTTAAAAACACCAGGGATACCTGCAGATAGGATAAAGCTACTGCAATAAAATGGAGATAACATGGCAAGGAAGACTACATATAGAAACGTGAACCCCCAGTCCATGGGGACTGGACTCAGGAGCATTCATAGTCAGGCACATGCTTCCCCATGCCCTGGGGAAATACTAGAGAATTCTTTCCTGGAGAAAATGAACCATTCCAAAGAAAGACCTGTGGATACTGTCCTAGCAGGAAAGCATGTTCACACTAGATGATTTGAATGAAGAGAGATTAATAAAGGAACTCACTTTATCATCATGTAAGTGAACAAATGAATGATGATGAGTCACCAGCAACTAGCAACAGTGGGAAGTCATTGCATCTCCAGAGTTGAAGGGATTTTAGGAGGAAATAGAAGCCAATGAGAAGTGTAAGAGTAAAGCAAAACTCTCACAGCAGAAACTGAATATGGAGAGTTACAAATATTACTAGAAATTCTGTGCTGAAACAGAGGAAATCAGGGAAAATGTACCCTGACATCTCTCCCTTTCTGCTGATTAATATTCTCAGAGTGTCTACCGATCTGGGTCCAGTTGTTGGGGAGCCCAAGTGCGTAGTTCTCAGGGTCAGTTTTCATGGGTCAAATAGCACAGAGAAAAATAGAGAAAAGGCATCATGGGAGCAGTGTGTAAACACAACTGATAGCAGAGATAAGGCCACCGGGAAATACTGTAATGAAACCTCTGTGCTCCAAATTTAACATTCTTTAGATTACTACTAGAGTCTACTTTAGAAATTTACTTTAGAAGTCTACTAAAGTATACTTCCAAATCGCTCTTTGATGCCACATTCTTAAATATGAATGGACAGCTGAGGATTACTCAGTTTGGAAAATCTCCAACTTGAAAGAAAACTGAAAGACAAACCAACCAAATAATCAATCAAAACCCCAAAACCACAGAGAATAACAACAAAAATAAACCCTAGGGATTTAAATGACATTTACATCCAAAGTCTTAAAGAAATGAAAGATATTTTATTCATGAAACAAACAAACAACAAAAAAAACCAACCAGAATATTTTAGGTGAAGCAATAAAGCCGCTGAGCTTTTACAGATAAAAATACAAAATAAAATAAATCAATAGGATTATAAAATCAAGGAATCTTTGAGAAAATAGGACAATAAGGCTAAGAAATTTGGAGTAGGAGAGAAAATTAAATAATAAGTCCACAAGATCCAATATCTCATTTATGAGCATTCCCAAAAGATAACAGAAAAAACAAGGGGAGAAAAATTTCAAATTATTAATCCAATAACATCAGTGCCACTAACTAAGATGTGTGATTTCAGAATGACAAGGGTCACTGAAAACTCAGTGCAATGAATAAAGTTTCAAAAGCTTTGTTATAGACTGACTCTCATGTCCTCACAAAATATGTTGGAATCCTAAACCCCCAATGTGATAGTATAAGGAGGTGGGGCTTTGGGGAGGTGATTTAGGTTGTAAAGGTAGACCCCTGGTGAATGGCATTGGTGTCATTATAAGACAGACTTAAGAGGGACAGCTCACTCTTTCCTCTATGTAAGATTATAGAGAGAAGACAGATTGATCTGTTTCCCTGTGGATCAGGAAAGAGACCTCATCAGACACTGAAATTGCTAGAGGTTTGATCTAGGAATTCCTAGTTTGTAGAACTGTGACAAATAAATTTATGTTGTTTATAAATTATACTGTTTATAATATTTTGTGATAGCAGTCTGAATCATGTGAAACAATGTTTTAGAAAAAAAAAGAGTAGTGTTTAAGAAACTGAGAACCAAGTAGCATTAGACTTATTGATAGCAGCAGTGAAATTTAGGAGACAGTGCAAAAAAAAAAAAAAGAAAGAAAACCTCAAAATTAAGATGGAAAAACAATTTTTAAGTTATAAAGTTCTATACTCAGCCTGATGGTTTGTCAAGAGTGAGACTACAAACAAGACACTTTCAGAAGTCTGAGGTCTTAAAATTTTATTGTTATGTACCATGCCTTAGGAAGTTAATATATTCTACTAAATCAATGTGTTCTACTCAATCAGTGTCTCTAGGTAAGGGAAGTAAGGCAAAGGAAGTCCTGGCTTGACAGCTGTGCATCAGGCCCAGATGAATAGGCATCTCCAAAAAAGAAAAAAGATACAAAGGATCTAATTATCTGATGTGCTTAAAGGTGCTGATGAAGATGGCTTCAACATTCTTATTGGCTTCACGAATGCTCAGATAGGCTGCTCCCTCTCTATCAAGCCCCCATCTACATTTTCTTAGAACTCTTACTTTAAACAGCTTTCAAGTGTTAGTGTTTTTTCTGCCCTTTTGAGATATGAATCTTTTTCCAACTTCTTGACAATGTTATTACCCAGGAATATCTTTCTCAAGGGCCTGAGCGCCATTTTTTAAAATGTCATCAGCAAGAAGGGGAGGGCTCCTATCTCCCGGTCTCTGTGGAGGGGTAGGAGCCTAACTTGATAAGCACCAGTTAGCAAACACAGCTGGCCTAAGCACATTGATTGCACATCCTCCCCAAGTCCTCATCCTTGGTACTATTCTCCTGGTTCACACCGGGACTTAAAACTCCTCTGTTTTTGTTTGGAGGAGTAGAGTTAAATTTGTCTCCACTGTTGTATTATGTAGTATAATAGTCTTAACTCCTATTGCAATAGTCTGAAGTTATTAGTAGGTCTTTCTTGTCTGTTTAGCCTGTTCAGTGCATCTTTTCTTTGACAGTTTGGAAGACAGCATTAAGAAACATGTCTTCCTCCAATATATTGGAGAGTTTGGGAAGAATTAAAGATAGGGACAAGGAAACCTAAAGAAAGAAGTGGTTATTAAATTCGACATTTTCTTATTTTACTTTTTTCCGTTCCTGAGCTCCCTTGGCCAAGAAGCTTCTATTTTATCTTAGCCAAAATAGCCCATTTTGTTTATGGTTATTTCTTGTACAATATTTTAATCCTCCTGGGATGCTGAGTTCTTATTCTCCATAGCAGGAAGTCTGTATGTTTGACTCATGCTCTTTAGTTTTCTCCCTCTCCAACTCTACACTTTCTATTTTCCTTAATTTGAAGTGTTGGTTAGGACAATGGCTTGCCTTTATGTAGCACTTCATCCTTACATGCACCATTTTATTTGATCCTTATAAAAACCTTGCAAGGTGAGACTTGGTACTGGGTTTAGATTAATGTAGATTGAAATCCTAAATCTAGTCAAGTTTGTTAATCTCTATAAGCTTTGCTTTTCTTATTTTGAAGTGAGGTTGAGTCATGAACAAAGCATGACTAATGCTCAGTTCACAGAACAGTTGTGAAGATTAAATGGGATCATGCAGATAAATGGTTTGAACAATATTTTACATAATAAATCCTTGACAAATCTGAAATTATTATTATTTCACAAGGAAAGACTAACACTTAGTCCTAGTAGAAGAAATGTTACCATATTATAAAATAGGAGCTTAAAGCTATATCACTTGATTTAAAAAACATTTTATGGGCACTATTGCATCCTTCCCCCCTAAATATATGTGGTTTTTTTTTTAGCTAATACCTTCAAGATTAGTAGATATTTTTGAAAGCGAGTGTGTACTAGAATATGTTAGGGAAGAAGAGATTGACTATTGGCAGTTGTGAGGAAGGAAATGAACGAGAGACTTAACATGGGAGCCTTGGAGAGGTGGGAGAAGGGGAAGGGAGCAGTGAACTGAGATGAGGGAGTGAGGGCAGCAGAGTCAGGGAACAGTAGCTGAAGACAAAGCGCTCATGCCATTACTTGGATTTCATTGGCCTTGATCATGTCATTTAAAGCAATATTTGAATGGTCAGAACCACTAGAACAGGGGAGGATCAGTTTTTCAACCTAGTATGCAAAGGATTAATTTAATTCACCCATGGTGGAAAAAGAGAAAGTGGAGTTCTGTAAATACATTTTTCAAACAGAAGTGTCTGTGATTGAACACGAGTGTCTGTGAGTAGATGTTTCTCTGAGAATAGTCCAGACCTGGAAATGGAGCTATCTGTGGCAGTTATGCCTGAGACCTGCTGTTGTTTTCACGTTTTGTTGTCTTTGTTCAAAGCATATGGTGTAGCAGCAGTATATATTTGTAAATAAATAGAATATGAGTCTAGATTCCTTCTGTGTATCTGACTTGTTTTGTCTCAGATTTATTATTACTTTGGAAGAGAAAACAGGCTTGAAATAAGAAAGCCTTGGACCCTTAGAGAACCCATAAAATAATTTTTCGCTGAGTTTTCATATTTGATGTGGTCTCAAACTTCATATGACACATACCTGTACAATTGAGAGCTATTTTTCTTGGTTTTGCAAATGTTTTGTTTGTGATAGTTGAAGGGATGTCTAAATTGAGCATTAACAATCATGAGTCCTCTACCCTTTAAAAGAATTGATTTTTAATTATTATGGGTACATAATAATTGTATACCTTCACAGGGTACGTGTGCTATTGTGATGTAGGCATACAAAGTGAATTACTCCAACTAGAGTAATTAAAGTATCCATCACTTCAAACATTTATCATTTATTTGTGTTAGGAACATTCCAATTCTACTTTTAGTTATTTTAAAGTGCACCCTAACACATTGTTGATTATAGCCATTCCTCTTTGTGTCTTTTTTTTTTTTTTGAGAATTTCACACTATTGCTCCAAGCTAGAAGGGCATGGTGTCATAGCTCACAGCAACCTCAAATTCCTGGGCTCAAGCTATCCTCTTGCCTGACCCTCCCTGAGTAGCTGGGATTGCAGGTGCCACCTCATTTAGCTATTTTTTCTACTTTTATTCTATTTTTAGTAGAGAAAGAGCCTCACCTGTGATCAGGCTGGTCTCAAACTCCTGAACTCAAGTGATCCACCCATCTCACTATCCCAGGTGCTAGGATTACAGGCATCTAGCTCTCTTTATCTTAAATATTATTTGTTTATCTACTTATCTAACAGTATCTTTGTATCCACTAACCATCCCCACTTTATTGTTCCCCTCTCTGCTACCCTTTCCAGTCACCAGTAACCATCACTCCACCTTCTGTCTCCATGAGATCAGTCATTTTAGCATTGAGCTGCCACATATGAGTGAAAACATGGGAGATTTATCTGTCCTTCTTTACTTCTTTTAATTCTTTTAAATTCTTCCTTTGAGAAAATCTTTCAATGATTTTTTTTAATTTAATTTTTTTATTATTTGAGATAGGATGGCCCTGGGTAGCTTTTGAAGGTATAAGAACAGGGAACTCCATGCTATTTTGAAGGACAAAGGGAACGCTGGACAGGGTGAGGGCTGGGTCAGGCCTTCTACTTCACAGGCATTGCAAACTCTGACTACTGAGTGGTTAACACTGACTTTGGCCTTGATGACCTTGCTGTTGATCCCTGGTTCTCTAGCATGTTGGAGCTGGAAGGAACCACAGGAATCATCTAGTCCAGTCCAGTCCTATTTTGCAGATGAGGAAACCAAGATATTTTATCCAAGTGATGGCTAGGTATCTCTTCAAGTTTGCCATCACCAGAGGCCAGCTGAGACCTGCAGGCCTCCCACTGGCTGGTTCACTGATATCTGAAAATCATTATTCTCCTGCCATTTAGATTCCCTTTTTTGCTAACCCACTAAAATCTCTCTTTCCTGTGTTTTATTCTACAGATGCCAAATGACTAATCTGATAAACTAATCTGGTGATGGAAGAAGATGAAAACACCCAAATAGGAAAAGGTTCCCTCTGCATTACCATTAGCAGAAATTTCTGAGCTGGGGGCTATTTGTTGTTTCTCTAAACATACTTTTGGAGTGTTGCCACCCTAAGCCTGATCCCGAGAAAACTGTACTTCCCTTTGTTATGCTTCAGGCTCTCTTGGAAGAGCTCTGGGTTCCCGGGGTTCCTTGTTTTGGTCTGACCTGTAATCTGGGTACACTTACTTCTCCTTTCACAGAGGACTTTTGTAATAAAGTATTGAAATGAACAATGGCTTTGTCTCTGAGAATGTTGAATTCCAGCATAATTATTATTCATACCTATGTTACCTCTGAAGGTTTCCACCATGGCCATCCTTTCCTCTGAGGTAAGGATTTTTTTTTTTTTATAATTTTATTGAATCATAATTCTGTACATTGGTGCAATCATAGGGCACGATTCATACACATTCAGAAATGTTTTGATCATACTGTTACAGATAGCCTTCATGGCATTTTCTTGATCACTATATAAAG
>CAUYON010051318.1:0-19523 GCA_963573935.1 Arctocebus calabarensis | reverse complement strand
TGTCTCCTCAAAACATCCCCAGGGGTGCAACTCTCCAGCCAGGTCTCCCCTCAGCTCACTCCCCTCTCACCATTCCCGAGCCAGAAAACCAGCACATCTCAGCAACAGTCTGCGCCTGTCTACACCCCTCAAGAAAATCTCCAAGAATCTGGACTCTGTGGGGAACAGGCCTCCAGACCTCGAGGTGAGAGTGGAAGGGAACACCAGGAACACCAACTTGCAGGTAGAGAGTATATACAGTTTTATGCCTGGCTGGAGAGCACCACAGCACCCTAGTAGGGGAAGGAGGTCTGGTTTTTAGAGGGTCTCTCCCGTGGGGTAGACTGGGAGGACATCCGAAGTCTGCTCACTTGTTTGTATGGAGGTATGGAGTATACTGCGAATCTCTCTCATGGGGGAGGGGACTCCCATCCACTTGGTGATGTATGTACTCTGTACCTTTTTGTTTGTGTCCTCGGGGTCTCAGGTCACCCCAGCAGGGTTGATGTGCACTCTTCTACCTTTTCTTTTGGCTCGGATCCAAACCATCAACTTTCTTGCTGAGTTTCTGTCCTTTAACTCTCCTTCTGGATGGGAACCTCTGCGGAAAGCTGGCTACAGATCACCATCTTGGCTCCTCCCCCCATGGCCAACATTTATTAAGTGCTCACTAAATGCCAGGCACTATGCAAGGTGCCTTGAATTCATTAGCTCTAATACTCACGTCTCTAAAAAGAAAGGCAATGCTATGAATGTTTCCATTTTACAGATGAGGGAAACAGATGCTCAGGAAGGTTGTAACTTGCTCAGGGTCCTGCAGTGGTGAAGCTGAACTGGAATCTAGGGTCACATGATGCCAAAGGAAGTTTCACAAACAAAGGAAAAAGTATGAGATAAAGGGCAGCAGAATATGAACAGTTCATCCCTTCCAGAGATCCAAATTTATTTTGCTTCCCAAGAAGGAGTCTTCATGATTTTAACTTGGGGTAAAGAACCAGTTCTGGGAGGCCAAATAGGTAGGGTCCTTGAGATGCTTAAAAGGAGACGTGGCCAGGACCCAGACAGGTACCCTCCTGTCAAACACGGAAACTGGTATCCAACTTAATTAAGCCCCTCCTCGCTGCCAACATTTCCCCTGCCATCCCATCTGTTCACGGGAAGTCTTTTCCTCTCCAGGGATTAAAGGACCTTTTCGGTTCCAGCTCATTCAGAATAAAGTTCCTTCGAATGGGTGGCCAACTTCTTTTTCTCCTTTGAGCCTGACATGTAGAGCCAGCTATTGAATCAGTAGGCTCTGCCAACAGAGCCTGTCATGCCCAGACCTCATCTGGTGTCTGCTTGGGTTTTTCTTTTTTCTTTTTCTTCTTTTTTAATACTTGTAGGGTTTTTTCCTTTTAATTATAATTATACTTCAAAGGGATTCTGGAACCTACAGAGCCAATGATCAAAGCCTAATGGGGGCTATGTTCTCCTTAACAGTTCCCAGCAGGACTCTGAGGACACAGGTGGGGAGGGGAGGGTGGAGGTGACACTATGAGCCAGACTAACCTCAGCCCTCCCTTTGCTCAAGGACAACTGCCACTGAATATCTTACCCAGCCAACTGGTCCCTTGTGTGCAGCCAGAGTGGGAAGTTACCTGTGAGGTGTAATCTAAGGATGGACCAGTATGGTCCCACCCTAACACACTAAAACCTGGTACCCACATGAAATTACACCCGTTGCCTCTGGATTAAGCATTGCTCACACCACATACTTCATTTTCAAGGCAAAAAGCCTACTAAACTGACCGATACTTGTGTTTCTCCCACCTTAGTATAAATGAGTCTACAGATTGGTTTCCATAGGTCAGATCAGCATGAGGATGTTTGCTACCTGGGTAGGGTGGGAGACACAGGAATAATTAATGGAGAAAACTA
This sequence comes from Arctocebus calabarensis, assembly GCA_963573935.1. Lineage (NCBI taxonomy): Eukaryota > Metazoa > Chordata > Mammalia > Primates > Lorisidae > Arctocebus > Arctocebus calabarensis. The sequence goes on along the minus strand of CAUYON010051318.1, from coordinate 17,627 downwards.
ATTATTTAGACATCACTAGAGACAGAAAGAAATGAAGGAAACCAAAAGTTATTAAGCACCTACTATCTGAAAGACGTTTACATGTGAGATACTTTTTCTATGTTCATAACAACCCTCTACATATTGGTGTTATCCCCATTTCATAGTTGGCTCATCCCTCCCAACTGGCCCAAGAATCCCCAGAAACCTGAATGAGGGGATCCCTAGGCCCTACCCCAGATGTTCTGATTCACCTGTCTTTGTATCTGGCCCACGAATTTTCAGGTATAATAAGCTCCCAAGTAATGGTGATAATGCTGGTCCATGGACCAGAGGGAGCAGAGTTTGAGCAGCACCTATCTCAGCCAGGCATGGCAATCTTATTCACTCAGCCAATAACTGGTTCAAATGACAGGCATCCGTGAGCCCATTGCAGCCAATGAGACATGAGAGACATGCCCCAGGTGTCTAAGAAGGAAGCCTTGCCCTGCTGGTAAGAAGCCATTTCACAACCCTAAGGGAGAGGTGTCTAAGTATGAAGTTGGTTCTGTGGGCAGCTGACTCTGTGCGCAGCTCAGTGACATGGCAGACCTTCTAAAGCCAACTCTGAAACCCCAAATCCCACTCTGGACTCCCTCTTACATAAAGTGATAAATATCCTTATGTTTAAGCAAGGTGTGTGGAGTTTCCTGTTGCTTTCAGCTCAAAGACATTATTGAAATTCTCAGAGAAAGAAAGCAAGGCTTTGACCATGGCCCAAGGTCATATAGTTGGTAATCTAGGTCTGTGTGATGCCAACTGCATTTACAATTTGTCACACTACCTAGGTGACTTTATCTCCTACTATCTGATATGACCTTCCATATTCTTTGATACAGGTATTTAGGGCCAGACTCATCTAATTTTCAACTACCAAGAGGTTAAGGATTCCATCCATCCATCCATCTTTTCCTTCATCAAGCATTTATCCAGCACTTGCTGCATGTCAAGTCCTGTGCTCCACCTGAGAATCCACTGGAAAACAAGATACTTTGTTTTTCAGGGTCTTTGTTTTCAGGGTACTTTAACCCTGAAGGAGCTCAAATCTAGATAAAGAGGGAGCCCCATGTTCTCAGCATCCCCTTCTACTTCCCCAAGACTTGGGCATTGAGATCAGTCACTGATGCCCAGATGTCCCGTTCCAGTGGGTTTCTAAGGTGTTGGCAGATAATAAAAGCCCAGTCTTTTCTTTTTTAATTTGGCTCAGATGGATACCTTTGGAAGGTTGAATTTTTTTAACATCAGTAAAGCAATTCAAGATCCTCACTAATAGGGATTATATAAATATCCAACCATCACATTTCTCTGTTTATAGAGCATCAAAGTGCACAGCACATTACAAAACTTCTAATTAATCTTCATAATACCCTGGTGTCATGAGCAAAAGGCAGATAATAACCCTATTTCACTGATGGGACCAATGGCCACTGTAATTCAACAACTAGCCTGTGGTCCTATGGCAGCTCACCTGCATTTCACACTTTCATTAATAGCACAGCTTATTAATTATAACAATTACATTAACAACTAACATTTATTGAGAGTCCCCATAAATGTGGCTCTTTCCTGAGAACTTCACACACTGATTAGTCCATTGACTCTCCCTCACAACTCTATAATATAGGTTTTTCAGTCACCCACAAAGCCAAGTTCAAAGAGATGTCATACTAGCCAAAACCCTGGCCAGTGAACCCTGGTCTATGTAACTCCAAATCTCACACCTCATCCATCTGACTTATCATACCTGCTGGATGGCCTGCGGGAAGTGAGGATCTGTGCATTCTTGTCCTGAATCTTCCACCCCTTTGCTGTGAAAAATCCTCCAGCTTCTCTGATCGTTGGATGGAACAAGGAGAGTACAGACTTTGGAGCCAAACAGGGGTCTGGGTTTGAACACCAACCTCTGTCCCTCACTCTGTCACGTAACTCTAGAAATTAAACCTGTCTGTACCTCTGTTTTCTAATCTGTAAAATGGAAGTAATAGTAGTCCTATCCCACAAAATGAATTGCAAGGGCAAATTGAGTTACGATGTGTTAAACTAAGCAGGTAGCGCATAGGGAGCACTCAGTAAGACACTTAGTAAATAAGTGGTGGCAGCCTTTTAGTTTATCCATTGTGTGGTGGAGGTCTTCTGCTCGAGTATCAATCTCTCAGCTCTAATGATCTCTTGAGATTCTAAAATGAAAGATCTTCCACGGACTTTTGGCTTAACCACAGGGAAATAGAATTACTCTCCTTGGGTATAGTTTGGAGTCATCTTGACAAAATATTAACATTGTGCTAACAATGCCATGATCAATTCAACCTCCTTTTAGTTGCAAATAATAGAAAAGCCCAATTCAATGTGGCCTAAGCAAAAGAGAAAATGAATCACCTAAGGTTAAGAGAAACTCTTAACCTAGTTAGGTTCAAGCATTCAGACATTACCTCTAAATGCATACTCTTCCTCCTGTTGCCTTCACTCTCAGACAGGCTCTGCCAGGTTGATGGCCAACATGGTCACCAAAATCTCTAAGCTGACATCCTTCCACAGGAGCAAGACCAGTGGAAAGAGATCTTCTCTTTCCCAATAGCTACAGTACATATCTTGGGACTGAATGCCATTGTCCTTATTTGGGTCTCATAAAAGAACCAAGCCCTCCCTGCAGCCAGGGAGGTAGAATATTCAAATTGCCTGGGCCTGTGTTCACCTCTGAACTTGACTTCCAGGTCTATACCCAGGAGGAGGCTACTGCAGTCCAGTTGCCAGTCAGCAGATGTCCTAGGCTTGGAGTCCAAGAGCATAACTTGGCTTTGATCACCTACCTGCAAATTAGTGTCCTACTCCCAATCCCAGAGGCCTGGGCAAGATTCCTAGCAAATACCTCAGCACCATCTTCCCCCGTGCCCTCAGCATAAAACCCCAACTCTATTGTTGTGTTCATGATTAGGCCCTTCCTACACTCCTTCCTCATTCCTCGCCTCTCCTCACTCCCCTCCAATCAACCAAAGCTCCTTGTGTGCTCCTCTTGGACCAAACCATCTTCAGTATCAAGTTCTCAACTCACCTCCGGGGCTTTGCACATGCTGTTCCCTCTGCCCATCCAACATCCCCCTCCTCTTATTTATTTATTGGTGTCAGATGCTTATTTATTATATTTAATTGTATATATTTATGATGTACAACATGATGTTTCAATATATATATATAAAGTGAAATGATTAAACCAAGCTGGTTAACATACCCATCACCTCACATACCAATCATTTGTAGGCTTTCAGGACTCTTCTCAGACTTAGAAGTCACTCTCTTTATCCCTTCCTGCCCGTCTGCCCTTGCTGGGATCAGATGTGCCCACACACCCCCAGCATAGCCTACAGCATCTGGTGTAGTTACAACTGTCTGTTTAATTGTGTATTTCCTAGCTATGGGCCAGGACCCTAAAAGGGGCTCAGGCAGAGGTTTTGGAGTAGAATAATATCCAATATGTCTTGGACAGTGAGGGTGATTAATTGACAAGTTTTGGGGTCAGAAGAGCAAAGGGCCAGGTGCTGAGTGTGAGAGGGACTCAAGAAGTTAATTGTTAAGAGACCCCAACAGTGATGGGAACAGGTAGGTCTGCCTGAGGTTCCCAAGCCATGATGGATCTAGAAGGTTGTGCCCTGCAGGGTCACTTTGAGACGAATATCCTCACTGTCTCTTCCCCAAAGTATATAGAGATGGTTTTAAAGAAGTCTTTGCAGTTCCCATGAAAAAAAGCTTATGCTCTGCAACAAAAAATGGTGTTGGTTCACCATTCATGGTGTTGGCTCAACTCTTCCTAATTTGCTATCTCTGATTAGCCCTAGGAAAGCATGAGAATGAGCATCTGACACCATCAAGGGCATCCAGGCTTGCACCCCTTTGGAGCAGGGACCCTCTATTCAGTCTTTCACATTTGCAACTACTAAGCCAGTTGGGGTTGGGCTCATTTCTCCAACCCCAGGCTGCAGGCCTCAGTCTACTCCAGTCTCTACTCACCCTGAGGAACCATGTTTGCTGACTATGGAGGAAGGTGTTTTGTTTTTTCAAACAAGCCTGAACCCCAATTTGTTTCTCAGCAACTTGATGCTCCTTGGTGGCAACTGTGGTTTCTCAACTAGCGTGGTTATTGATTTGGTCAGAAGTAATTAAAGAGATAATTCTTATTCAATTACATTTCCCTGAATTTCCTAAGGTTGCTAACTCTGCTCCTCAGCTGTATTTTCTTTTCCAAATTAATTTTGTCTTGACGCTGAAATGAGCATGGATATTACTAGGCTTGTTGTGCTTGTTGATTTGCACGGGGACAAAGTAGCAAAGTAGGACTCTGTGTTTTGATTGCAACCAGGGCTCTTGAATTCTTTTAGTTTTTATAAAATGTACACAGGTTGACAAAAAACCCCAAATAACATGCAAACTCTTCTAATGTAGAGCAAGAGTCTCTCATCCCCTGCCTCTTTCTCCTCCTAGATGTCACCCTCCAAGGCAGCCACTTGTGAAACATTTTGCTCTTTCTTCCAGTGATCTATGACTCTAAATTATTTAAGTTTTCTCCATATTTCTCAGTGTATCCATGTAAGACTTGAATGACTTTCTGCTATGAAAGATGGGGCTCTCTCTCTTGCCTGCCTATACCATTCCCAAGCCCTAACTCCTATTTCTTCAAAAATAACCTTGCCTTTATATCTACTATTGATCAGTTTTATAATTTTTTAAAAAAATACTTGAGGTGGGACTATTAAGTTTGCAAACTCATCCTAGAAAAAGGGTTCTGCTGAATATCACTGCAGTCACCTTCAAGGTAAACCCCTGGGGAAGCTGTGCTGAGGTGCCAACGCCCAGTTCACCCTTCAAAGCAACTGTGCAACACTTTTTCTGGAACGATCATCAGAGCCATCATCGTATGAGGTCTGACAATTAAGCTTGAGAATTTATTCTAGAAATAAAAGTGCTACATACCTCATTGCTGAATATCACTGCGGTCATCTTCAAAGTACTCTCCTTGGCCATGTGGTGACCATAACAATATTCTGCAAGGAGGCAGGTAGCACTGTTTCTAGGCTGAGTTCGTGAACTTAATTATCCAACCTCATATGTTATACTTGCATTTCTTGCCCCGTTCACCAGACGTCTCATTTTGTAGAAGGAGCAATGCGTTCCTTGGTCTTCTTGTGTCTTTTACTGTTGCTTCTACATTGTCAGGATCGATGGCATTCATACTCTGTGCCCACATTTCAGTTTTCCAGGCTCTGTCTCCGAGTTGATTCTAAAACTTGAAAAGCAACCAACACTGCCGTTTTATTTTCATCCCTTCATCCACTCACTCAACAAGCAACCGCCAAGAAACCATTCTTCATTTGGCCCTGGGCCCAAGACCAAAGATGGAATGATAAGGTCACACTCCCTGCACAGGTCACAGGCCCAGAATCCAGAAGAGAGAGAGAACACACACAATTTACAACGTAAGAAGAGTGGCTGTTTAGAGCAGTGTTTTGAGCAGTGTGTTTAAAATAGGAAGACAGAACACAATAAAGGGGTAAATTAAATATAACAAAAAGCATTTTAAGTCGGAGCTGCTTGTCTTCCTTTTTGCCTTGTGAATATAAGCCGAACGTGGTGCCCAAACCTCACTCCTCTTGCGGACCCCACTGACCCTACAGCTAAAGCCAGAGCACTAGAAGACGCAGCATGCTAGGAATTATGTCCTCCCCTAGAGGGACCAAGAGATGGAAAAAGGAGGCATCATAGTGGCACTTTGGTTTCATGTTAAGCTCCTTCATCAAAAGCGACTCTGCAGCTTTGGGTGTCCAGAACACGCTGGCTGGAAAGATCACTTTGAGAATAACTGGGAACAAACATCTTCTTAGCATAAAAGGTGCCAGACTGGTCACCATGCCAGTGAAGCTAGCACAGAGCACACAGGGAACCTCTAGGGCCACAGAGGGGCATGCCCTGACTGCCCTTGGCAGGAATTTCCCATTCAGAGAGGGTGTGTGTATGTAAGTGGAACAAGAAAACACTAGAAGCCACAAGGCCAAGTGCACCAGACAATTTAAAATTGTAAGATGTAGCATCTAAACTCCCAAGTTACTACCCTGCCTTCCTGCCTTGCAAACAACCCAGTCATTTGAGTACTGAATGCTCACCATTGGGTCCACTGACCTGGCTCTCCCTGAGGCCTTGTGCAGTCCCTCTGTCGCTCCGTGCCTTGATGGTGACTTTTCTTTTTTACCTGCAAAATGGACATTTCAGAACATGTATTTCTAATGGCTCTTGCCCAAAGTAACAGTTGCAAATGGCAAAGCTGGGGTTTGAGCTAAGTCTTTCTGAGTCTGAGTCTGTGCTGTTCTATACTGCAATCTACCATGTGGTATCTCCCAGAGTAGCTCAATTATGTTACAGAATGGTCTTGTTCGTAATCACGTCATGTCCAGACCAATTCACACCCTGAAATGGACCAACACATTTTCCTCTCCAGTAGGTGAAACAGATAGTTCTATTAATCCTGTGACTAGACCCTAAAGAGGAATTAAATGTGTTCATGTAAACTGAATCACCTACTGTTTCCTGCGGGGAGTGTATTTCTCTATAACTATATTTTAGTTGTATATTGCTGTGTAACAAATTACTCTAAAACTTAGCAGTTTAAGACAGCAAAGATTGGTTATCTCATAATATCTGCAGGCTGAGAATCCAAGCATAACTTAGGCAGAAGCCTCTAGCTCAAGGCATCTTCCTGAGGCCATAGTCAAGTTGACAGCTGGGGCTGCAGTAATCTCAAGACTCAGCTGGGAGAGGGTCCACTTCCAAACTCACCCATGTGGCTATCGGCAGGTGTCAGGTGCTCACTCACTGGCTGTATGCTAGAGATGTCAGTTTCTTGCTACATAGGCCTCTCCCAAAGGAACAATCACAACCTGAAAGTTGGCTTTCCCCAGAGTGAGAGCTGGCGCCCAAGGCAGAAACCATATTCATGCTGTAAGCCAATCCCTTTGGCCATATTCTAGTCATTAGAAGTTAGTTACTGGGTCCAGTCCACCCTCCAGGGGAAGAGATGACTCAAGGGTGAGAATTCCAGGAGGTCAGGATCACTGAGTGCCATCTTGGAGGCTGCCTACCACAGGCTGGTATAGAGGAAAAGAAAAACCTGGATCCTGATCACCATGTTGGATGCCCTGAAATCTCCATGAGGAGAAATGGAAAAAAGCTTCTACAACAGCGTTGTTCTGTCTCAGCACTCCTGACACAATCTGGACCAGATACAGCTTTGTGGGGGAAAGAAGGACTGTTCTGTACATTGTAGGATCACCCTGCACCCAAATTATGACAACCACGAAGAACTTCAATGATATCTTGGGTGTCACTGGAAGTCCACCTTCCTGTGAGGAGGAGGAGGCATTGCACCTGCCACACAGCTGTAAGCCCTTAATGAATGACGGCCATTGTCACCAAGATGCGCTCCACCTCTCACAACGACAAATAACTAAGAAACGAGAAAAGATAAATTATTTGCAATTTTGTAGACAGAGAAGTCTAGGATTTCACTCCATATTCATTTTCTTTAAATCAAAAGAAAAGCTAAGTGTTTCCCTACATCTTAGCTTTTATAGACACGGGAGACAGGTAATAGACTGCAATTCTTCATTCCCACCTTTAGTCATTCTCAGCTGTCCAATCTTCTTCAACATGATTGGAGGGAAAATGGCAACAATTACATAAAAGACCCCGCTGCCACTGCACCGTTGGCACATTAATGGGATGAGGTTTGGAATCGCCGCCCTTGCTTATTTTGCAGGGGTATTTTTGTCCGTCCTTAAAAAGAATCTATGGCCGAAATTTTGTCCAAGAAGAAGCACGCTTCATTCTTCTAAATCAGGCTCAGCAAACTTTTTCAGAGTCAGTAACTGTTCAGTCTTTGCAGATCTCATAGCCTCTGTTCTTACCAGTCAGCCCTGTCCTTATAATACAAAATCGGCCATAGATGATACAGAAATGAATGTGCAGTGGTTGTGCTTAAATCAAACTTTATTTACGGAAACAGTTGACAGTTGTTCCCTTGCATCAGTCCTTGGCCTTATTAGGAATCTTAGCATCATCCCCTCCCCTGCTCTCTCCTTACCCCACCTTTATTTCTCTCTCTCTCCCCTCTCCTCTCTTTCTTTATCTCCCTCTCTGACCATTAATTCATCACCCTTTACCTTAATCTCCAGTTCCATCCTTTAGAAGCTTTAGTCCACGTATTGATAATGGTCAGAAATGACCCCCAAGACCCAGGGAAAACTGTATTTTTCCCATGCTAACACTGATGAGATAAGTGGCTAGTGGACAGAGAAACATAACTGAACAAAAGAGGGTATGATCTAATAGTAACAAACTAAAGGAGGTAGGACTTAGCAAGGGCTGTTTGTTCAGATTTTTTAGAGTCTCTGTAAGACACTCCTTCCCCACTCCCACCCAGGCATGGGACAGGACCACATGAAGACCCTGGAGAGGTACTGGAAGGGAGGAGGTCAGAGAGACCTTGCTCCTAAGGCCCCCACTATCTCCTTCAGTTCAAGGTACTCAGCATGCCAAGGCACCATACTTTGGAGTGTTGTATCCTGAGCTCCAGCGCACCCTGCCCTCCACTTTTGGTGCTGAGTGCAGTCTGGATCTCTGCCAGCAACCCTTCCAGCCCACACGCTATGTGTGGAACCTGCACTTCACTACATTGTAGTTGAATCACTCATTTAAATGACTGTCTCCCCCACTAGACCACAAGCTCCCTGAGGAAAACGATGGTGCCTTCTTTAGATCACATATGTAGTTCATCACAGGTATTTAAGAAACACTTTAGCTCTCCCTGCCCTTTACTGAGCCTCATAATGTGATCCCTATACATTGGCACTGAATGGCCTCCTTGGGACAGCATCATAGTACTCACAACCAGACAGCCCCATAGTCACACTAGTCATCCCAAGGGTTGAGCACCAGATACCCCCAACCAGCTCTCTCTTCTGTGTCTGACTATTTTCTCCCTCAGCAGTGGCACAAGTTCAACTCGACTTCTACTTCTTACATGAAAAACTAGGTTCAAAGTCAATAGCTAATGGGAGGCTGGGCTTCTTTGGACCTTCAGAGAGTTCACTTGATTGTTGCAGAGATGTCAACTTCATCTTCTCCCAGAGAGAGAGAAAATGGATTGAAGCCTCTGAGGACTTAACCCCTCAAAACACACTCTCTTCTTACTACCACCTTGGTGGTGTGAAAGGAGACTTTATTGGGTCACTACTCATTTCATTTCTCCAGGATGAATTGCCAAATATTTTTTTTTCATTTCCAAGAAAGGAAGTGAATGATGGTGTGGATAAACAATAGATGGGCCCCTACAGACAACGGAGCTGGGTGAACTTCTGTTTCTAACTCTTACCAGCTCAAGGAAGCTATTTAATTTCTCTGGGTCTCAAGTCTCTCAGTCATAAATCAGAGCTAGTTATAATCATACACTCAACCTTTGGGGTGGTCATGAGGATTAAATGAAAAAAGGCAAGAAAGAGGTCCTCCACCCCTACAGGAAGAGCAATTATGTGTTATTGATTCTGCTGTCCCCTCTGGGTCCATGACAAACATTGCTAATCAATCACAGAAATCCCTACTGATGAGATTGGACTGTGGATCCTAGACAGCCATGACTACTCATGGGTAGACTGAGGTTGGCACTCAAGTTGGAGCCCATTTTTCCATCTTGAACCTAGACTATCGACTTGGAAGACATTGAGAACTTAGGCAGTGCTGTAATTATTAAAGAGAAGCAACAGTTTAGCAAGGTGCACAACACAGGATAAAATAGTTGTCACATCCTGGGGCTCCTGTTTCCTGAAGCTCATCCAGGACTTTGAAGGGCAGCTCCCAGCCCATCATATGGATTCCCATTGGCCATTGGTGCCTGACAGCTGGAATGCTGGCCCCTCATAAATAGTCTTTCAAGGGGCTTATGAGATTAATGCATTTGATTAATTTTTTTAACTGAGTGGATAACACATTGGCTGCTTGTGTGCCAGCTCAGTCCCAGGGCTGACGGGGGTTCATTGATGCTGGCAGCTAATTTCCATTTCAATCAAGTGAGAGAAGGAAGAGGGAGGCAGAGGAAGAGATGGAGAGAAACCAGGACTTGAGGGAAAGCTGTGGCATCTAGCGCCACCTACTGTTATGTAACTACATCGCAACCATTGCTGACCACCTGCGGGTCATCTACAGCTTTAATCTGCCCTTGATGCGTTTATTTGGGATCGTTTTTATAATCTCAGTCAAGTTATATTTTTCACTTATAGTTTATGACTCAATGTGTAAAAAATACAGATGCTATCATTGTAGTTATAGTGATAGTGATAATAACATTTCCTTGGCTTTCCTTTCCTACTTACCTGCCTTAAGGCCCCATTATACATATTATCACCCTCCATTATACATCACTCTGCCTTTATTATCTGGAGCTGTTCATCTTCTCTCTGAGCTTTTCCAGAATCCCTCCTCACACTCGTGTTTCTTCTCAACAAATCCTTAGAAAACAGGCAAGAATTTAAGAAGCACACAATGGAATAATGTTGCCTTTCCCTCTAGCCCAAAGGATTGCAAGACTAAATTTTCAGGGAGTATTTAATGTCTAAGGACCCAAGTCTTCAATGCAGGGAGTCTGAGCTTGTAGTCTTGGCTCTGACAGCTGACCAGCTGTGTGACCATGAACCACTTTATCTACACTCCTTTACCCCTTCTGTAAAAGGGGCTTATTAATAACCATCTGCTGTGTTGTTGGAAGAGTACATGAGATTGATGATGCAAAATGTTTAGCACAATGCTGACATGTAGCAATTCCTTAGTAATTTGCCAATGTAGGTGACTCTGTCCCACTGACCACCCCATCCCTAAAGAGAGATCCCATTCACATAAACTAAAATGCGAGTAGTGTAATCTGTCCAAAGTTGTGCAACATCCAACCTGTGCTTCCTTATATGATAGTCTGCCAGACTTAAGAGAGGTTGAGGAATACATCCCAGTAAAGAATTAAAGGGTAAGGCAGAGCTAACAAGTTTAAGGCAAAAGCATTGCATGAGAGAATTCCAGAAAGAGAGAGCAGCAAGTGCAAACTGTGGTTTGAAGGAGTATGGCACACACAAGACATTTTAGGGAGGCTCGTGTGACTAGACCATAGACATCAGGACAGGGGAGAAATGCAAGATACCTCGAAAGGCAGGAGCCAGATCACACAGAGCTGTGTAGTTCCTGGAAGGGTTTCAGACTTTACTTTGAAGACAATAAGGAACATTTTAAAACTGTGTTAGGCAAGAGAGTAATGAGACCAAGTATGCATTGTGGAAGGGTCTGCAGTATGAACGATGGATAAGGAAAAGAAGAACGAAGGAGGGAGATGACTGGGAGGCTGTCTATTGGCCAGCTGAGGGTCCACAGTGCCTTTCAGCAGCATGGGAAGAACAATAGTGGGTTTGAAGGAAAGACAGATTTGAGAGCTCCTTCAGACGTCCAGTCAACAGGACTTGAATTCTCTCAGGGTTAGTAAACTTTTTCTGTAAGCAAGCAGATGGTAAACATTTTAGGCTTTGTGGGCCCTGCAGTCTCTGAAGCAACTCAACTCTGCTGTTGTAATGGGAAAATATTCACATACAATAGTAAATACATGAGGGTGACTGTGTCCCAGTAAAACTTTAATTTACAAAAGTGCCCATGGGGGGCCATCCGTACTTTGTGGATCCCAGGATCATACACGGGTGGGGAGGGCAGTGAGGAATCTGAGAGGCTGAACTCCCCCACTTCCCACCCGTGAATCTCTCAGATGCTGGGTTTCATTCTCAGCAAAATAAGAATAAGCGTTCCTCATAGGCTTGGCCTCCTCGGGGGGCCACACGAACAAAATGTCTGCTATGGGACAAGCAGAGAAGTCTCTCGCAAAAACACACCAGGGAGAAATAATTGCCCACGTTTGCCGATCTAGTGAGATTCAAAATGGTCGTCGAGGGCAGAAAATGGAGTTCTTTATTCCTCTCGCCCCAAGACAGAGAACAGGTAGAATGAACACAGAAAAACAGGATCCTGGTGGGGGCACCCTGCTTATTGCAAGTGCCCTCACAGAACTCAATAGATTTTTACTTCAAAATGTGTCTACAGACGGGAGGAAGGAAGCAGGATTGATGAAAAGATAAATTGCATGTTGTTAAAGGGAATTTTTATTTGGCTGTTTATTTTTTCAGAATGCTCGAGGTTTCTCAAAAATTTCCCCTCAAACCCAGGGCTGTGGACAGTATTTAAACTGGAGTTCTCATAAAAACATTCCCCCCAGCAGGGTTAATTCAGTGGGTGTTCTCACTTGAGGGTGATTTTGCCCCCTAGGGGACACTGGGTGAGGACATTTTGATTGTTACAACTTGGGGGAGAGATGCTCCTGACATCAAAGTGGGTGGAGGCGCAACCCTGAACCGTGCACAGGAGAGCCCTCGCACACAGAGAAGAGCGGTGTTGTCCCAGATGTCAACAGTGCTGAGGATGAAAGACCTTGAGCAACCACTCTTGTGTGCTGCCTAGAGGGGCAAGCAGTTTACCTCTCTTCTTGAAATATCTCAGCCAGATTTTTCTTTCTCCTCCTCTTCTTTTTTCTCCTTCTTCCTCCATGTTGGCTTTTGTCTGCCAGGCACACCATCCCCCTTTCTGAAGGCATCCATCTCCCTTGTAAGGAGTTCCTTCTGCCTGTTAGATACCATCAGGGCTGTTCCCAGTTGACTGGCACCTGGTCCTGGGGTGATGAGGGCAGGTGCACAGTGGCCCTGGAGTGTGAGAACCCGATTAAGGAAGAGGCTGTGGTCTTAATTAGCTGCTGAGGAACGGGAACTGTCCGATCAAGCTGGGATCTCAAAACATGGCCAAGACATCATCTTAAACAAACAAACAACTATATGATAGGCAGTGGCTCATATGCTCTGAGGGGCCCCCATTTCTCCGGCCTTGGCAGCAAGAGCCCCTCCTTTATTTCCCAACTTCACCGAAGCTCCAGCTTTGAGCATCAGCAGGAAGCCCAGGCCCTTCCTTTGTTCCCAAAGCACCATTTCCATATGGCTGTGCCGCTCTACTGACATTTCACCATGACGGAAGACACCACACCAGGAGTTGGATATCAGCAGCTTTCCTTCCAGGGATCATGTCTGTCCTCCTCATCCTGCCTCCTCCTTCCAGAGGACCCTGCTCCTGAGTCTCCCTAAGTTCTCAGCACAGAACTTGCTCCTCTGTCTGTGGACAGTCCCCTTTTCTGCCAACCCTCCTTTCTGATCCCCTGGCTTCCAACTTCCTTTCTCCTGATTCCATAAGAAGATGGGAGGGGAAAAGGAAGGTTGCATCAAAATACTCTCTGAAGAACGCAACCTGCCTTCAGCAAAAAGAACCTTTAAAGAATTGAAAAGCGCACTTTCTATTTTAGTTTGAAGGGTCTGCATGTGGATGAGACCACTAATTCAGGGTATCCTTATGTAGGTAGGTACCCATCTTATATTCTTATGAAAAAAACCCAAAAATTCACTCTCCCCAAAGGAAAATGCCCATTGCCACCATGAAACCACCCAAAGCTTAAACATCAGGTCTCTGGGCTCACACGCACACTCTCACCGTGATCCTACCTGCTCCCTCCCTCCTCCCTTCTTTACGGCTTCTCTGTAATGAGTCTGAAATTTGTTAATCATCTTGCTTCCTCAGTGCTCTCCTTCCAAACAGCCTCCCTCCCTCTTCACCACTCAGCAGAGTGTCCCAGCTGTTCCCCTGACGTCTGTATCAGCCCAGGCACATTTCACGTGGATTCATTTCCATCTTAATCTGATTCTAGGAAGTAGATCATATTTTAAGGAATAACAAAGATGAGTTTGGAACATTCTTTCATAAAAAACAGAGAACAACAGATATTCAGAAGATTGGCTTTCCGGCCATGACCTTCCACAAATCATTCTGATTTTCTGCCTTATAAAATTCTTTATGATGAAATCTAACAAAATTCAGTGGAAGAGCATCAGAGGTAGTATCTGTAAATCAACAGCTAGCAAATGTTACCCCTTACTTAGTTTCCACTGTGCAAAATGGTATGAGGCAGAGCGAGAGAAGCAGAATACAATAACAATTAAGAGATGTCACTTGAACTTGAGTTCAAATCCAGGCTTTGACCCTTAATAGCATGTCATATTCACCCACCTAACCCTCCACTATAAAATGACAATAATAATATGATAAAGACTCAGTAGAATCACATATTTCACAAAAGAACACACTTGAACAATGCATGGCATAAAAGAGAATGATCATGCGGTCAGTAGGATTAGCATTGGCTCCATTTCACAGATGGGGAAACTGTGACTCGAAGAGTGAATGCAACTTGCTCAAATTTGCTCAACTCCTAAGTGACAAAGCCGAGAGTCAAACTTGGGTCCCTCCTACAAGAAAGCTCTTTACTTTCCTTCCCGTCACCTCCCACTTTTCAGCTGTCACGTTAAACCACATCACGTCTGAATATTACTGTTTAAACAGTCCCTGCACACAAATTTTAAATGTGAGCATTCCGGCCCGGAAACCATCCCCACCTACATCTCCAATGTGAACCTGTGCAATCACCACACTGCTCCCCCTTTCCCACGTCTCAGCTTTTAACCTGGCACTTTACAGGATGTCACGTGGAGTTTCTCACCATCCTGTTCTCAAAAACTCATTTAGTCAAAGGAAGGACGCAGTTCATACATGCTATAGAAGCAGGCAGGGCAGAGGCTTGGCTTTGTTTTCCTGGAAACAAAGAATGGAGTCATCATCTATGCTCTGCAGAGCGGTGAAAAAACTGAAAGTTCTGGAGGCCAGTAACACATCCAAGGGAAGCAGGGACAGAAAAGCACAACTGTTCCAAATCTTCTACGCAACCAGGGTGGGAGTTATCACAGAGTCCAAAACAAGGGACATCCACAGAAACGGTGATGGGCTTATACCTGGTTTTTATTTTTTCCTAATTTTTTAATCTTTTCTGATTGTTTGTAATATTCATTAGTTAGTGTCATAACCAGAATAAAATCTCAAATGTGGAATAGTATTACAAATGTGTTACCCAGGTAGGGAGAGACCTGAATCAGTGTCATTAAAGAGCGTAAGGACCCAAAGGTGTGAGATGCAGGACAGGTAAGTTTTCACAGGAGAGGAGGTGGCCACAAAGAGCTGTCATGTACGACACTCTCCAGAGGAAGAAACTGGGTGATTCTGAGAAAGAGAGAGGAAGGTGTGGGAAAGGAGAGAGATAAAGAGAGAGGAAGAGAAAGGAGAGAGAGAAGAGAAGGGGAAGGAAGGGGAGAGGAGTCCCAAAGCTACACATGCATCGAATCCATGGAAAACTCTGAGAATCTTGGGCTGAGGATCAAAAGAAAAGGAATATCCAAAGTTACCGTCTGTGAAGAGGTCTTCGATTAAATTAAAAGGAGAACAAGCTGTATAGTCCAAAAGCATCTGGAGCCAAGGTGACTGCATGAGTTGTAACTATCACCATTGGCTTTAGGTCCTCATTTCTATCTCCTGCTCCTTACAAGGGGTTGATCGGGGCTAACACCAATTCCCAGGTGCCCTCGCCCACCCCTTGGCTTCCAAGTAGGTTCAGCCAACAAGAGGCCCCAGCAGGGAATAGGAGTCTTGGGAGTTAGGAAGGGGCACCTGCAGCTGAAACCACGTTGCTTGCACAAGTCCAGCTGGTGCCAGGCGGCCTGACCCTGAGTGAAGGGCACCTCTTTCCTCCATCCCTTCAGCCTGGAGGTAGCTCTGGCTTCCTTCTTGTGCTAATCTCTGGCTTGCCTTGCCTTTTTTATGTGGCTGTTCAGATCTTCCAACACCTTTGTCACTGCTCTCCTATATTAAATTCCTTCTATCGAACTACATGAGCTTTGATTTCCTGCCTAGACCCTGCCAGATACAGAGTGCTAAAATAAACTATTAACTTACATCCTTCCAGACTCTTAGATGGCTCAATTTAAATCAGCGTTAGACATTTATATTTTGCCTACCTTGAGAGAATTACTCAAAATTGCTTTGTAAAGATGAAAGACATGATTATTTCATTAAAATTAATATATGTGAATTGCAGAAGAATTAAGGAAAAAAGATAACGAAACAAAAAATCATTGTTTAATTGTATATAATCAAACACTCTGCGTTAACATCCCTATTAACAATTTGTTGTATTTACTTCTAGCCTCTTACATTATTATAGATATGCCCTGCCATATACCAACATTTTAAAGTGTAATTTGTGTTCAAAACATAAATTTCTAGAAATCTATATAGATTTTATAAATATAGATCTTAAAACTTCCCTATGATCTAATCTCTTTACATTTTTAAAATGCATTTTCACTCAAAATGATTTCATTATCCCCGTTCTACATTAGCAAATAAACATCTGTAGAATGTTAAGTGGCAGCACTAGGACTCAAATGCATCGTTTGCCACAGTCTGACGTGACCATAATTTATTCCCCCAATGGTGATTGCTGGACACATAGGTCTTTTTTACTATTATTCACACTGCTGTGATGGACCTCCTCGTGAATAAATCTTTTCATACTTGCCACATTTTTTCCTTGGCTAGAAGTGAAATTGCTAGGGCAAGAGGGTTTTTAGGTTTTTTTTTTTTTTAATTATTAAATCATAGCCGTGTACATTAATGCAATCATGGGGTACAATGTGCTGGTTTTATATACAATTTGAAATATTTTCATCAAACTGGTTAACATAGTCATTGTGGCTTTTTCTTAGTTATTGTGTTAAGACATTTGTATTTGACACTTAGTAAATTTTACATGTACCCTTGTAAGATGCACTGTAGGTGTGGTCCCACCAATTACTCTCCTTCCACCCATCCTCCCCCTTCCCTTCCCCTCATGATCCCCTTTCCCTTCCCCTCATGATCCCCTTTCCCCTTCTTCTAGGGCTATAATTGGGTTACAGCTTTCATAAGAAAGCTATAAATTGGTTTCATAGTAAGGCTAAGTACGTTGGATACTTTTTCCTCCATTCTTGAGATACTTTGCTAAGAAGAATATGTTCCAGCTCCATCCATGTAAACATGTACAAGGCAAAGTCTCCATCTTTCTTTAAGGCTGCATAATATCCCATGGTGTACATGTACCACAATTTATTAATTCATTTGTGGGTTGATGGGCACTTGGGCTTCTCCCAGGACTTAGTAAATTATGAATTGGGCTGCAATAAACATCTGGTACAAATATCTTTGTTATAATGTAATTTTTGGTCTTCTGGATATATACCTAGTAGAGGAATTATAGGATTGAATGGCGGGTCTATTTTTAGATCTCTAAGTGATCTCCAAACATCTTTCCAAATGAAGTGTATTAGTTTGCATTCCCACCAGCAGTGCAGAAGTGTTCCCTTTCTCCACATCCACGCCAACATCTCTGCTTTTGGGATTTGTGATGTGGGCTAATCTTACTGGAGTTAGATGATATCTCAAAGTAGTTTTGATTTGCATTTCTCTGATGATTAAGGATGATGAGCATTTTTTCATGTGTCTGTAGGCCGTGCGCCGGTCTTGTTCAGAGA
>CAUYON010051316.1:0-13709 GCA_963573935.1 Arctocebus calabarensis | reverse complement strand
TTTTTTTTTTATCATGAAAGTATGCTAAATTTTTATCTAATGCTTTTTCAGCACCAATTATATCTGCTGATACAATTACCATATTATTAGATTGTCATGTGATGGACCAGCTTTGCATCCCTAGGTTGAATCCCACTTGATAATGATGAGTAACTTTTGAATGTATTGTTGAATTCAGGTTTGCTAATATTTTGCTAAGGAATTTTGCATCTATGTTAATCAGAGATACTGGCCCATAATTGTCTTTGTCTGGTTTTGGTATCAGGATGATATAAATCTCATAGAATGACTTTAGCAATACTTCCGCTTCCTGAATTTTTTGAAATAGTTCAAATTTGATTTATATTAATGTTTTTGAATGCTTGGTAGAATTCAGCAGTGAAGCCACCAGATTTTGGGATTTTCTTTAATGGGAGATTTTTGATTACTGCTTCTATCCCATCACTTGTTATTGGTTAATTCAAGTTTTGGATTTCTTCCTGGTTCAATGTTTTTAGGTTGTATTTCGGAATTTATATGTTTCTAGGTTTTCCAATTTATTGGCATATCATCGTTCATAGTAGTCTTTGATTATCTTTTGATTTTTCTGTAGTATCAGTTGTAATGTCTCCTTTTTCATGTGATTTTATTTGTTTGGGTTCTCTCCTTTTTGCCCTTAGTTTGACTAAAGGTTTGTCAATTTTGTATATCTTTTCAAAAAGCAACTTTTCATTTAGTTGGTTTTGTATGTTTTTGTTTTTAATTTCATTTATTATATTTTTCTTCTGACCTTTGTTATTTCTTTTCCTCTACTTATTGTGGGTTTGGTTTGCCTTCTTTTCTAGTTCTTTGAGATGGATCATTAGGTTGTTTATTTGAAGCTTTTCTTCTTTATTCACTTATCAATATAAACTTTCCTCTTATTACTGGCTTTACTGTATCCCATAGGTTTTGATATGTTGTGTCTTTATTTTCATCTGTTTAAAAAAATGTTGAAATTTCTTTCTTAATCTCTTTATTGACCACTGATCATTCAAAAGCAGATTGTTTGTTTTTTATGTGTTTTTAAAGTTTCTGTTGTTTCTCTTGTTATTGATTTCTAGTTTTACTCTTTTGTGGTCAGAGAAGTACTTGATATGATTTTAAATTTTGAATTTTTTGAGACTTTTTTTGTGGCCTTATATACATTCTATTCTTCAGAATACTCCATGAGCTGAGGATAAGACTAGAATACTGAAATTATTGGATGAAACTTACTGTAAACATCTATTGGGTCATTTCATCTATAGCACAGATTAAGTCCAGAGTTTTTTTGTTGATTTTGTTTGGATCATCTGTCTGATGCTAAAAGTGGAGTGTTAATGTCTCCAATGATTATTATATGGGGCCTATCTCTTTCTTTTTAGCTCTGATAACATTTGTTTTATATATGTGGGTGCTCCAGTATTGGGTGCATGTATATTAAGACTTTTTCAGTCTTCTTGCTCAATTAAATTTGTTATCATTCTACAATGACCTTCTTTGTCTCTTTTTACAGTTTTCTTGTTGATATTTGATATTTATGTTTTCTGATAAAAGTCTGCTCCTGTTCTTTTTGATCTATTTGCATGGATTAACACCTTTTTTCCATTCATGTATTTGTAGTCTACATGTATTTTTATAAGTAAAGTGTGTTTCTGTGTCTTTTAAGGTGCCAGCCATGTACACCTGAGCTGCCGGGTTTGAATCCAGCCTGGGCCCACCAAACAACAATGACGGCTGCAACCAAAAAAAAAGAAAAAAACATGGTTGGGCATTGTGTTGGGTGCCTGTAGTCCCAGTTAGTTGGGAGGCGGAGGCAGGAGACTCACTTGAGCCCAGGAATTGGAGGTTACTGTTAGCTGTGATGCCCTCTATTGAGGGTGATAGCTTGAGGCTCTGTCTCAAAAAAAAAAAAATTATTATTTCAGAATATTATGGAGGAACGCTTGAATCAGGGTGATAAGTGTGCGTGTCACCCAGATAGTGTTTATTGTACATGTTTAAGAAGCCTTTTGCCATGTCTATCTGCCCCCAACCCCCTGCTTTTTGTCTATTGAGTTTTCCTTTCTTCTGTACACATCTGTGTTCATCAGTATGTTCTAATTTAATACCAAGTACATGTGGTAATTCTTTTTCCCTTCTTTAGATATTTTGCTTAGGATAATAGCCTTGGTTCCATCAGCGTGAAGCTCTCAGTTTTCTGAGGATAGCAGTTTGGGGGATGGGGAAGGTAGAAAGACTTTCCAGTAGCTCAGGAGCCTAATTACCACAGAGATATGGGGAAGAGAGAAACAAACTGTTCCCCCTTTTCACTTGATTCAAATCTTTCAGAAGTTGTCCTCTGATGATATCTTGTTTTGCTCCATAACTTATTTCCATGGAAACTTGTGTAGGTTCTGGCACTTTTCCCTCGGAATTACACTTGATCTATAATTGTTTGTTTGTTTTCTTTTAATCTACTTTTTTCTTCTTTCTGAGACAATCTGTCAGCTGATGTCTCTGCTCAATCATCTTGTCCATGCTTCCATTAGGTCTTTTGATTAGAGTTTCGTTCATTCACGTTCAATGTTATTATTGCTAGGTAAGGACTTCCTACTACCATGTTGTTATTTGATTTCTGGTTGTTTAGTGATCCATTCTCACTTCCTTCCTTCCCTCCTTTCCTCCTCTCTTCCTGTGTTGGAAGTGATTTTTTTCTGGTAGTGTGTTTTAATTTCTTGCCCTCTATTTTTGTATATTTGTTCTATGTTTTTTGACTTGATGTTACAAGCTTACAAAAAATGTAATTAGCTATTTTAACAAACTCTGCTTACAAATAAACAAGCAAGGAGAAATCTAAATGAAATCCTGTACTTGAACTTCTCCTCCTCCTTTTTACATTTTTTGTTGTTTTCATCTATTTCTTTTTGTACTATCTATTCCTCAAAAATGTGTTGTAGTTACTTTGATAGGTTTGTTTTTTAGTCCTTGTACTCAAGATATAAGTGACTTCTGCACCACAATTAAAGCAATAGTGTATCATGTATATGTGTCCTTACTGTTACCAGTGAGTTGTACACCCATCAGATGATTTATTACTGTTCATTAATGTCCTTTTCTTTCATACTGAAGAACTTCTCTTAGCATTTTTTTTGTAGGACAGGTCAGGTATTGATGAAATCACTCAGCTTTGCCTAGGAAAGTCTTTATTTATAATTCATGTTTGAAGGGTATTTTTGCAGGATATCATAGTCTAGGGTCAGTGCTTTATTTCTTCAGCACTTTGAACACGTCATGTTTCTTTTCTAGCCTATAAGCTTCCAGTGAGATGTGTGAGACATATTCAGGGTCCTTTATATGTGTTTTCTTTCTTTTTTGATCCTACTCTTAAGACCTCTTCCTTATTTTCGACCTTTGGGGACTTGAATATTAATGCATTGAGGTAGTCTTTTTGGATTAAATACCCTTAGTTTTCTGTGTCTTTCTCGTCCCTGAATATTGATATCCTTCTCTAGGTTTAAAAAGTTCTCTGTTATTATTTCTTTGAATAAATTTTCTACCCCAAACCCTCTCTAGATTCTCTTTTAAGGGCCACAATCCTTAGATTTGCCATTTTGATGCTATTATTTGCACCTTGTAGGTGAGCTTCTTTGTTTTTTATTAGTTTTTCTTTTTTCTCTTCTATATGTATTTTCCTACAGCTTGTCCCTCAAGCTCATTATTATTTTGGCCAGGGCCAGGTTTGAACCTGCCACCTCCAGTATATGGGGCCGGTGCCCTACTCATTTGAGCCACAGGTGCCGCCCACTCATTATTCTTTATTCTGCTTGATCAATCTGCTGTTGAGAAATTATGATGCATTTCTCAGTTTGTCAATTGAATATTTCAGCTTCAGAATTTCTCCTTGATTTTTTCTTATTATTATTTCAATCTCTTTGTTAAATTTATCTGAAAGGCTTCTAAATCCCTTCTCTGTATTGTCTTGAAGTTCATTGAGCTTTTTTAGGATAACTATTTTGAATATTTTGTCTGAAAGTTCACATATCTCACTCTGGGATTAGTTACTAGTACCTTTTTTAGTTCATTTAGTGAGGTCATGTGTTCCTGGATGTTTCCTGATGCATGTTTATCAACGTCTCGGCATTGAAAAGTTAGGCATTTATTTTAATCTATGCAGTCTGGGATAATTTGAACCTGTCCTTGAGAAGACTTTCCAGATATTCAAATGAAATTAAGTGCTGTGATCTAAGAAGTCTTTGGTTATTAGAAAAATATCAGCGAGAGGTGACCCAAGCCCACTAATGGTATGACTCTTACCTAAATTGCTAGGCAAAGTATCTCATCCTCAACTGTTAGAGTTGAGAGAGGAAAGATGTGGCCACTCTCTCAAAAGGACTGTAGCTAGCACTAGAGCCAACCCAGTTTCACCCTAACCCTGTGGTGACAGTTGCCTGGCTACCTATGGATGTTTATTCAAAGCCCAAAGGGTCTTCAGTAAACAGGTGGTAAACCCTGTCCATATTAGATCTTTCTCTTCGGGGCACCATGTTTCCTTCTGGCCCCTGGCCCACCATGACTCTAGAAATGCCATCTAGGAACTAAGGCCTGGACTCAGGGACTTCAGTAGTCTGCTTGGTACTTTATTTCACTGTAGCTGAGCTGGTACCTAAGTTGCCAAACAAGGTCCTCTGAACTCTTTCCTTTTCTTTCCCCAAGTGGAAGAAGACTGTCCCTGAACTGTTTGGCCTGTAGTTGAGGGAGAGGTGACATAGGCACTGGCTTGGCTAACAGCACTGGTGTCTCATTGGTCATGTGCACCCCAGGTCCATTGGCTCTGAGCTAGCAAAACCACAGGAATTTCCCAAGGACTGAAGCCTTTGTGGCCTGACCCAGGTTGCTTTTTTCAGCCATTCAGTCAGTATTCAGATCTCAGGGTGGAGGATTTCCCTTGGCTGCTCTAAATAAACCCTCTGAGGATGCCAGCAGAACTCTGCCCTGTGCTGTTTCCATGACGTACCTGAGTTCCAATGCAAAGTCCCTCAGTCCCTTCATGCTGCATGAAGACCCTGGGCACACAGAGTCTCTGCTCTGTGGGCTGGAGTGGCACTGTGTTGGGATGGGGAGGAGGGCATAGGCAATGCAAGATTATCTTTTTTCTGCCCTGTTCAGTGCTTTGAAATAATATTTAAACCAGAAAAATATCAGAATATTTTCCACTTATGTTGACTCATCACCTATGTTGACTCTTCTGCACGTGCTTCCTAGTATAGGTAGTGGAAAAACCATGCTATAGGTTTCTGTTTGTCTATCTTGCTCTGCCTCCACTGGCTAAGCTATTCTTAAGCATCTTATTTTTAAGTTAGGGCTTCCTATATAGTACTTATTTAGTTGGTTTTCAGCCCTTAGAAGAGCATCTTACATATCTCATGTCACCAGGTACAATGTTTTTCTCTGGAAAGGAGCACACAAGACAGGCATTCAGAAGAAATTGGATGCTGGTAGTTGTATCTTTGTCCACTGGATCACAATTTTCATATCTGTAACAAAAGTGATTGATACATGCACATATTCCTATGATCCAAAATGTAACAGCTTTGTCCTATAGAGCTGGTTTCAGTTCTGAAAATAATTTCATTGATTTTAAAGCATTCTTCTATGGTGTTGTTTTTGTCCAACTTTGCAATGCCACAGCACATTCCTGAGTTTAGCCTGACATTCTCATAAAGGCTTGTGCCACTTCTAACATCTTGACCTTCCTGGTCACCTTTTGCATGAACTGGTTTTTTTTGTTTTGTTTTGTTTTGTTTTGTTTTTTTAGCTCAAACTTACCAGAAACATCCATCTGCTTCAGATACCTCTACTTTTCTTTTTCATTGGGATCAAGCATGAAAATTAATGTATTTCCACTATCATCTGCCAGTTTTCTTTTGGAGATATTTTAGGCTATACAATTAGCCCTTTTGTGTACTTTTCTTTTCTTTTCTTTTTTTTTCTTTTTTGAATTTTTGTGCCTACCCTCCTAATGTCTAAGGTGCTCCATGTAATTATGCTTACCCTTGTTCTTCTCTAAGTATCAAGTAACGAAAGGTTATATATGGTCACAGTATTCCAATCTACCAAAATGAAGATCACTGTCCTTTCTCTACCATTTGAATACCAGAAAATTTAAGTTAAAGAAGTCAAGAACTGGCCAGATGCTTTGCTTTTAGCCAGATTAGATTTCCAGTAAATACTTCTAATCTTTATCTGATTTTAGTAAAATGCTATTATATACTCAATAGCCGATCAATATGAGCTTTAATAATAGTTAAGAGAAAGGGTAATTGGAGTCTGAAATTGTAAGCCAAAGGTTTCAGTTTAAAGAAGAGACTCAGCATGCAGGAAAATGAAATGTCCATTTTCTTTATTCTCTTTCATTCTAAGTTCTTTCCAGAGCAATAGTAATCTTTTTCCTGATTGCTACAAGATTGGTTTCATGAAACCCTGAGATGAACATTGACCAAATGTTTTGACTACTTCTTGAGTTCCTCCCTATTTCTCCTTCCATATGTTTTTTCCTACCACAATCAAGAAGCCCTGGGGGGAGGGAGCAGTTTAAATTCAAGCCAGCATCTGAGCAGAAGCATAAGGGACCAGGCCTCACGCAAAAACTCATAGAATCAGAGATCTATTTTTGCATACTCAATTGCCTTAGACTTGGGAATTTTGGTGATGCTTTGAAGTGAACACTGCAAACTTACTTCCTATCCATCTCATTCCTTGCAGTGATGATTTTGTAAGACAGAAAAAGAGTCTTAGATGAAAGAGTCCTAAAAACAAAGATCAATCCTGGCAATGTTTCTTGTATGGATTTTACAAACAAAGATATGATAAGAGAAGGCAGGATAACTACGAAACATATATCCCATATATCTTTGGATTTCTTATCTTTTCATTGTGTCATGACATTTCCCTAACATAGTTAACTTAGCTTCGTTACTAATTCTCCTCTAAGTTCCCTGCCATGACACTGGCCCTTGTTACAGAGCACAAATGCCTGCAGTTGGTCAGCAGGATGCATACTTAGCTGTAAATCTCCTCATTCCTCTCCTCCATTCTCCAGGGAAACTGTACAGTCAATTGCTGATATAAGTAGACTTTCTAGTGACTTGTAGACAATAGTAGTTTATGTGTAAAATTGCCTTACCAGGTAAGCACAACTTAGTAGACAAAGCACACATCTCTTTTCTCCCAAGAGAATGGTGTGTCAGAATGGCCGTGACCTAGTGTCCAGTTAAAATCACTGTCAAGACAAGGTAGTAAATCTCACATTATGGTTGATGACACCATATTAGGGATCTGAAAAATAAAAGTCAGTGTTATAATTCCCACCTTTGTTATAAAAGGAACAAGAAGTTACTTTGCAAAGCATAGTAATATGCTAATTATTTGCTGTACTTGATTATACCAGATGAAACAAATTGCCTAGAATAATTTAAAGATATTTTCTATGTTGACCATAAAGAAATCTAACATTTTGTTGCTCATTAGCATTATTCTATTAATTTTTCAAAGTGAACTTTTTATTCTTTAAATACATGTACGTGAGATGCTACACATGTGCCTATTAAAAAGCTGTGTGTTTATATTAATTGAATTGCTGCTGAGTTGAAACTGATCATTTATCCCATGTTAATATTTTTCATTTTTTCTTGAAGTGTTTTATTTTTCATAAATCAATGGAAATTGGCATATTTATAAATTTTAAATTAAATTTGTAATTATTTTATACTATAGTTTTCTACTTTATGATGAGTTTTAAAATATTTTTTAGAAAACCTTAAAACATGATTAATGTGATGACTTTTTAGATAGTTTCATCAGACTTTAAGGCAAGAAATCTTTAGAAAAGAGATTTTGGAGTTTGTACCTTTAAGTCAAAGTGAGAATAAATTTAAAATTGGATTAACGAGTTATTTGTTAGTTAATGATGTAACTTTCCAGTAAAAATAATGGCTCACGAAACCTTAAAATATACTTAACACAACATTTTGAAAGGTAGGAATCTTATTTTCCTTCTTGGGCACTTAGAATTATAGTTGAATGAGTGTGTGAATATAAATAGAACTGTTCGTCCTGACTAGAGGTGTTACCTTACACCTGGCTCCCTTCCTGCTCAGGTAATTATACCAGGCCGTTTGAAGTTACCCCTGAAATTCTAATTAGACACAATCTTCTTTGCTTTTCATTCTAAACTGCTGCCTTGAGTCTCACTCTGTAGTGGGTTTCATATCCATGTCCCTTCCTCATCTTCCTGACTACGCATGTGGCTTTGCTAATTAATGCTCAAAATAACACAAAGTGATCTTGAAGGGTCTACGGAAGTGCCATGTGTTACAGATCTCTCCACTACTGACATTTCACAAGCCTTCTGCCGTTAAACAAAGTGGAGAAGGAAACAATAAACATTCCATGTCAACCATGATGCATACCACAACTAATATAGTTTATTTTTCCTGTGAATACTTCTCTAGCAACTCTCAGGCCCTCTAGAAGAGAGAGCTTGGAACCAGATGCAGAATTAGTTCACAAGTGTGAATGATTATGTTATTAACAGTCCAATGTACAAGGGTAACACCTGCAGCAGTGAATTATCTTAATCAGCTTAATAGAATATTTTAAAAATCACTTCAATGTAGCACCAAAACCAAGAGAGAATTTCACTTGAAATAAAGTGGAACAAAATCAGGAAATGTGCATGTTCAGAAATTATAATAATTTTCCTACAATATATTTTTTCATAAGGGCTATTTAGAGATAGGCTATACTATCCTAGAAGCTTATATAAAAGTTTTTGGAAATGCATACCATCATTATGTAACCCCTCTGTTGAGGCTGCTTAAGAGTAATTATATACATATACATACATATATATATAGAGAGAGAGAGAGAGAGAGTAATTACATATAATGTTAAATACATAATAATATGCATCTAGGTATATATCTTAGGTAATGACTTTAAAATGGCTGCAATAGAGGGGTTACAGACTGTGTATGTGTGTGTGTGTGTTATATTTACTGCATCAGCATCTATATCTAGGACCAACCGTTGTTTGAAACCGAGTTATACTCCGTCACCTTTGGCCTGGTTAAAACTTCCTCTCTCTATGTAGTTGTTTATCATATAGCCTGCTTGTTCCTCACATCACTGGCCCAAAACTCAACACAACATATCTACTGACCACCATAAAACCTAGTGATCAATACCGGAATCATGCAAATCAGGTTATTCCTCCACCTGTGTTTTCTTTAAACTATCCAGCCTCTGCCCCAACCCTCTCCCCCTCTGATTTCAGCTTCCTTTCACCTGTCCCTCTTCCTACTTTCTTTTCTCTTCTCCACCATCCCTTCCCTCCCCCTCTTCCTTTCCCCTTCACTCTCCCTCTTCCTTACTCCCTTCCTTTTCCTCTTCCCTTCCCCTCCCCCTCTTTCCTCTCTCTTTCCCTACTTCCCTCTTTCTTCTCACTCTTCTTGCCCCCACCCTAGCTGGTTGTACTTCCTGCTGTCATTGAAGGATGTCCCCCTCAGCCTCCTGTTAGTTCCCCTAACCTCTCTACGACCTGTAAGCAATAAAATTCTTTTGCGTCATGCATTTTAATTTCACTTCCTCGTTGTGTCTCATCTGACACACACATATATGTGGCCCTAGGTTGCGGTCTTTCTAGTCAGGGTTCCTTTTTAGAGAGAGTTTATTCCAGTGATAGGAATGAACTGGACACAAGTCAGACAGTTAGTCTTTGGACAGGATAAAGAAGTATCTTATTAAAGACATAAACATCCACAACCAGAAATTGCTTGAATTTCTGGTCATGGTAAGGCTAGAATGTATGGCCACTCTCAAGATAGACAACACAAGACCAAATTAGAAAGAAAGTATGACAATAGAAATTACACAAAACAAGTGAGATTTTCCATTTTTTTCTATTTAAAAATAAAAAGTTATGCATGTGAAGGAATGTTTTTCCTATGTGTTTGACATTTCACGAAAATATGTTCTGTAAAATTTGATGCATCAAATAAAAAATTGCACCAGAATATGCTTCTGTTGAAATTATATCTTTTTGAGATGTTCAGAAATGCTTTAAATTATAGGGTTGAGACAGGTCATAACAAGACTATATTTTAAGAATTAATCTCCACTTTTAGTAACTGGTTAGCGTTTGGATTGGTTTCAATTACCTTTTAGTAAATTCTAAGTTTTAGACACTGAACTTTTCTAAGTAAATCTATGGATAAAATTAAACAGACATACCACAGAAGGAGGTAATTCAACACTTTAAACTCTTTTACAGGGATAATGAAGTGAGAGTTTCTGGAAAAAATACCTTGCGGATTATTTCTGTTCCAGAATTATCCTCTAGCTTGGAGAAAAATCTAAACTGTTAGAAGTTTTGATTTTCAATCAACTGTATGATTATAATTTTCATTTTTGACTTGGGAAAATGCTGGAATATTCTTTAGTATCCAAATGTTGTTGATGTGGGATTAAACATGACAGGGTCAAAGTCAACTCTTTAACAACAAGACAGTTGTAAATTATAACTGCATATTCTGAGAGGCTGGTGTAGGGCATTATAATTACAATTACATGCTGGTCAAGATTAGCCTATGCAAAGCAATAGGGGGCAAAAACTACCGAGCCACATCACACTGTCATCCAATATTGAAAGTTTATTCAACTTTCTCCCTCTATCTTCAGTATAGCCCACAATTCCAAAACCAGGAAAAGAACTGAATGGTTACTCTGGTGATCTGGCTCAGACTTTGTAAATATTTACATCATAAAATTTAGAACCTGACATTTAGCTATGATGCTGATGCTCCAGTGTGACCCTTCCAAAACCGTTAAGGCAAATAATGAAAAGATATTTGAAGAAAAAAGACATGATTATAATGAATTAAATGCTTCCCATTACCTACATCAAGTAGCTTTTAATTCACAATATTAATCTATCTGGAAAGTTCAGGATCCCACATTTCCATGGAGAAGGCACTTGTCTACTTGGGAGGCAGCGTGATGTAGTGGAAAGAGCAGGACTTGGAAGCTCACAGACCTGGATTCATGTCCCAGCTCATACACTTAATAGCTCTATAAACTTGGCAAGTTATTTTCTCTCAGTTACAGTTTTCTCATTTTAGAAACACACACTTTGCAGTGTTTTTTGAGGACCAGACATGGTGATAGAAAATACCTTGCAGTGTGCCTATTATATTGCAGGCCATCAAGAACGGCACCAGTATGATGTTTCCTTTTCCTTAAAATTAGCTGAATTATTTTACCTTAGTGATTGACTTCATTTGGCAATGGTAGCAAGGCATTAATACTTCTAAATAACATATATTACTGATAATACCTCACCTGGTATTTAAAATATAATAGTGTATCAATTAATATCCCCTTTTAATTGATGTCTGTGCTTCCTTGACTTGCTGCTTCACTTCCTCCCCTTTCCACCTCTTTAATGGTGATAATCTAATGACTTTACTAGATGGCAAGTTTAATAAGGGCAAGGAGTATGTTAGTGGTGTTCACACTTAGCATGATACACTTAATGAGTGCTTACGGAGTAAGCAAATAAATTAAGGAAGGCATACAAAGTTGTTTTTATTACCATGTATATATATAAATATATCTGTGTATATATATGGTATATGTCCATATACTGTAATGCTGTATATGCATAAATACAGCATTATATATATGCTTATATGCCATATACTGTTATATGCTGGTACAAAACTACTTAGGAAATCAATATTATTTTTTATAGGAAGTAATGAACTTGTTGACTAATTTTTTCTCAGTTTTAAAAAATAAGTACACACAAAAGTAGAGAGAATTATATAATAACCTCTAAGTATTCAGCATCTAGATTCAGAAATCCTTATCTTCCCACTTGGTTTATTATTATTATTATTATTATTATTAAATCATAGCTGTGTACATTAGTGAAATCAAGGGGTATAATGTGCTGGTTTCATATACAATCTGAACTATTTTCATCAAACTGATTAACAGCCTTCATGGCATTTTCTTAGTTATTGTATGAAGACATTTGTATTCTGAATTTAGTAAGGTTTGCCTGTACCCTTCTGAAATGCACCGTAGGTGTGACCCCACCAATTACCCTTCCTCCACTCCAACCTCGCCCTTCCCCTCCCCTCCCTTGCCCCTTTGCCTATATTCTTGTGCTATAGTTGGGTTATAGCCTTCATATGAAAGCTATAAATTAGCTTCATAGTAGGGCTGAGTATATTGGATACTTTATCTTCCATTCTTGAGATACTTTGCAAAGAAGAATATGTTCCAGCTCCATCCATGTAAACATGAAAGAGGTAAAGTCTCCATTTTTCTTTAAGGCTGCTTAATATTCATGGTATACAAGTACCACAATTTATTAATCCATTCGTGGGTCGATGGGCACTTGGGCTTCTTCCATGACTTAGCAATTATGAATTGGCCTTCAATGAACATTCTGGTACAGATGTCTTTATTATAGAGGTAGATGTTTGGAACAGAATAGAGAACCAAGAGATGAATCCAGCTACTTACCATTACTTGATCTTTGACAAGCCAATTAAAACATTCAGTGGGGAGAAGACTCTCTATTTAGCAAATGGTGCTGGGTGAACTGGCTTGCGACCTGTAAAAGGCTGAAACTGGACCCACACCTCTCACCATTAACTAAGATAGACTTTCAATGGATTGAAGACTTAAACTTAAGACATGAAACTATAAAAATTCTAGAAGAAAGTGCAGGGAAAACTCTTGAAGGAATTGGCTTGGGTGAATATTTTATGAGGAGGACTCCCCAGGCAATTGAAGCAGTACCAAAGATATACTACTGGGACCTGATCAAACTAAAAAGCTTCTGTACAGCCAAGAACATAGTAAGTTTAACAAGCAGACAGCCCTCAGAATGGGAGAAAATATTTGCAGGTTATGCCTCTGACAAGGGTTTAATAACCAGAATCCACAGAGAACTCAAACGTATTAGCAAGAAAAGAACAAATGATCCCATCTCAGGATTGGCAAAGGACTTGAAGGGAAAGTTCTCTAAAGAAGATAGGTGCACAGCCTACAGACACATGAAAAAATGCTCACCAACCTTAATCATCAGAGAAATGCAAATCAAAACTACTTTGAGATTTAACCTAACTCCAGTAGGATTAGCCCACATAACAAAATCCCAAAACCAGAGATGTTGGCGTGGATGTGGAGAAAAGGGAACACTTCTACACTGCTGGTGGGATGCACACTAATACATTCCTTTTGGAAGGATGTTTGGAGAATACTTAGAGATCGAAAAATTGATCTGCCATTCGATCCTATAATTCCTTTACTAAGTATATAACCAGAAGTCCAAAAATCACATTATAACAAAGAAATCTGTACCAGAATGTTCATTGCAGCCCAATTCATAATTGCTAAGTCATGGAAGAAACCCAAGTGCCCGTCAATCCACAAATGGATTAATAAATTGTGGTACATGTATACCATAGAATATTACACAGCCTTAAGGAAAGATGGAGACTTTACCTCTTTCATGTTTACATGGATGGAGCTGGAACATATTCTTCTTAGCAAAGTATCTCAAGAATGGAAGAAAAAGTATCCAATGTACTCAGCCCTACTATGAAGCTAATTTATAGCTGCCGTATGAATGGTATAACCCAACTATAACACAA
>CAUYON010051315.1:0-32945 GCA_963573935.1 Arctocebus calabarensis | reverse complement strand
GTAGACAGAGGTAGAAGTAAAGCAATTAAATTTTAACTTGAATTTTTGAAGATTACTTAAGATGATTTTTTTAGCCAGGTGTTGTGGTGGGCGCCTGTAGTCCCAGCTACTCGGGAGGCTGAAGCAAGAGAATCACCTAAGTCCAAGAGCTGGAGGTTGTTGTGAGCTGTGACATCACAGCACTCTACCAAGGGCAACAAAGTGAGACCCTGTCTCAAAAAAAAAAAGATGATTTTTAAAATTGACTATAATCAAACATTGATTTAAAGTTATTAGGTATGTCGAGCATCTGAGGCCTTTTTCTCTAAGACACCAACCACGTAGCTATGGTAGGAAGACTCCTACATCACAGGGCTGAATATCAGCTCTAAAAACTCTATTCCTCCCTTGTTCAACACAGCAGAAGGTCTGCTTTTGTTACCTCTCCTAACTTGCTGAGTTCTTTCCCAGCCTTTGGATGTGTTGGAAAAACACTTTCGTTTCTTGCTCCTTCATGAATTGTTACAGTTTTCTTTAGCAATTGTTTTTAATGCCTCGTGTGCATTATAAGGAGGAAGTTCCTGTGGTGAGACTCAGACACATAAACCCTTGCCCAAACCTGTTTGTGGATATAGGGAGGAAGGAGTGAAGCTGGTGAAGTAGACAGAAAGAAGTAGGTGGAAAGGCTTTGGCTTTATCATGGATCCAGTCTTACAGATTGCTGCCAGATTATTCTGGAGACTGCTACTGTCAGGACAAGCTGGGGAGGAAGGGATTGATCAGAGGATGAAGAGTTCACAGATGATTCACAGTGATTCTATAAAACAGATCTGTGTGATTAATAATTATGTGAAAACTCCAGGCAAGACAGGAACAGAAACGGGAAAGAAAAATAATCTAGCCTTACAAGGCAGAAATGGTTATGGAAATAAGCTGATAAAAGTCCCTCAAAGCTCACACATAAAATTAAATTAGTTAATAACAAAAAAATCCTTTATAATGTCAAACATATAGGCAAGGCATAAAAAAATAACATGAAAGAAATCAAGCAATTGGCTTTTCTTGAGCTAATATAGTGTTTTCTATGGAGAAGACAGCTGTTGACAAAACCCCTATGAGATGAGGATATAATTTTTAACTTGAGAATAAATGCAGAAAAGTATTAGGCAAGGGAGTTGATTAAGTCAGATCCAACTGCATTGAGTTCTGTAGGGGTGTTAAAATTTTTTGGTTGCCCTGTTGTTATATTTCCTCCTGTGCAAAATGGCAATATAGTATATGTCTCCTACAATTATTTTCAGAATCAAAACAAATATTGCAAACAGAGCAGACTTGTCTGTTGCCCCACTTTACCTCCTTTCTGCTCTAAGGGCAGAGTTGGGTACTTTGTAAAGAGACATATGGCTCATAAAGCCTAAAATGTTTACTATCTGGCTCTTTACAGAAAATGTTCTTGATCCCTGATCTAAACCAATAATACTAAGTACCTGGGGGAATTTAGTGACTCATTCAGCACTTAAAAGTCCAAATTGCCTCCTACTTCACCTTAACAAGAATATCAGGTTAAAAGATGAGTAAGAGTTGGGTGGTGCCTGTGGCTCAAAGGAGTAGGGTGCCAGCCCCTTATACCAGAGGTGATGGGTTCAAATCCAGCCCCGGCCAAAAACTGCAACAACAACAAAAGATGAATAAGAGTTTATTGATCTTGACATAATGCTATCTCAGAAACAATCACTATTTGAAATGAGTAATCTCAAGGATGTACTAGTATATATACATCGAGTATATATATGAAGTTAGAGACCAGAAAGTTGCATCCCTAGATTGCTGTGCATTCATTTCTGCATGGCAATTCCTTTCAGAACCATAATTTGAAATGATAATGGTTCCCACGATCACAGTTTTTTATCTGTGTTAATCAGAGTTTGGTAAAGAAGCATAACAACAAATATATATATATATTCATCTAATATATATATTCACCTATGATATATAGATAGATATAGATAAAGATATAGAAGGTGAATTTGGAGGCTGACAAGTCTGAACATATGACATCTGCAAGCTGAAAAACCAGAATACCAAAGGAGTAATTCAGTCAGAGACCAAAGACCCAAGAATGAAGAGCTCCAATGTCTAAAGGCAGAAAATGATAGATGTCCCATCTAAAGGAAAGAGAGCAAATGCATGTTTCATCTGCCTTTTTCTTCTTTTGTTCAATAGATTGGTAATGCTCTCCTACATTGGTAAGAGAAATATTTACAGTCTAGTGATTCAAATGCTAATCTCTTCCTGAAATGCCATCACAGAACACCCAGAAATAATGTTTTTCCTGCTATCTGACCATCCCCTAACCCAGTCAAGTTGACACATAAAATTAACTTCTGTGGTATCTTAAATAGAACTATGATTAAAGTACTTGTACATTACATTATAAAATATTCTATTGAAATGTATATTCTGGACATTTTACTTGATTCTATCTACATGGTGACAATTGGACCATGATGGCACCACAGAGAATTATAGATTGTATTTTTACTTGTAATAAAATAGTTTTGTATCTGATCATAGAGAAAATTTACCTCTCCCAATAAACTCTCATACTTTATTTTTAGTGTGATGAGAATTTTATATTCTTCATACTTTTCTATTTGTGCAGACATATAGTAAGACAAATAACCTGGAAAAGATGAGTTAAGTGGACCTAAAGCTTCCCACCCAGCTTTTCCCAGAAACTCAGAATAAATACCCAAAAGGTAGTAAGACACTGGCTACTAGGAAACTGAGTTTTCTTCATGAACAGAGGTCCTCTTATGTTCATCTCTTAAAGAGAGAGCAAAAACGGGGCAGGGGCCCATACCGGGGGTAGAATCTCACATTGTATGCAACTAGACCTAGACCACATGTACCATTGCCATGACCCCAAGGGACATGCTGACCATTCTTCCCATGAGCTATAGCCAAAGCCTGGTGATAAGGTGGTACCTGTGGCTCAAAGGAGTAGGCTGCTGGCCCCATATGTCAGAGGTGATGGGTTCAAACCCAGTCCCGGCCCCAAAAACTGCAAAAAAAAAAAAAGCCTGGTGATGCTGCTTGCTTTTCCAATCTCTTTTATCAGGGAACTCATAGCTAAATTCTGTGTAAAATGCTCTAGGACTTACAATATCATTTCGTTATGCACTATGGTTCTTGTTTTTGCTTTAAAAAATTATTACATAATGTTCCTATTATGTCTATTATTATAACTATCTCAAATCTTTTTGTGAAGTAACTAGAGTATAAATAATAAATAAGTGAAATAAATAAATCTTGAGTTTCCAAATCAACATTTGGGGAAGAACCATTAATCAATTAGGGCTACATCTATTTCAGACTTTATATAGTGAGAAAAAACTTCAAATGTATTGGAACTATAAATAAATAGATAGATAAAAAAATAAATATCTTCTCTTAATAATAATGTGCTATTTACATTAAAGAAAGACTATAAGCAGTGCTCACAAGATGTCACTATAAATTGGGGGACGAGAAGTTCACGTTAAACAACTAGAGAATATTATAAGACTCTAATTTTTACTTTTCAGTTGTCTAATACAAATTATACAGAATGAGATATATTCTAATCAATGCTAATTCTTTAGCTACAAGCTTCCCAGCCAGTGTGCCAAGCAGACTCCTCCTCTCACTCAGGATCCCTGGGCAGAGCATGAGGCAACAAGACCAGAGTCTGGCTGGAAGCAGCCAACTCTAAGCTCCCGATTACCCTCCACTTCACTTTAGTTAGTCACACCACAAACATTGAAATTT
Source organism: Arctocebus calabarensis (assembly GCA_963573935.1). Lineage (NCBI taxonomy): Eukaryota > Metazoa > Chordata > Mammalia > Primates > Lorisidae > Arctocebus > Arctocebus calabarensis. The sequence continues at coordinate 29,156 of CAUYON010051315.1, read as the reverse complement.
TCTTATTGTGAAAAGCAATTCTGTGATTAGTTCTAGGGAAAATGAAACTATTTTACTATGTTAATTTCAGTTTCTCATATCTGATTACATTCAATAAATCTTTCCTTAAATAAAATCTAGCTAATCTGATTCTTTTTGCATGAATTGTTGGCCTTGCAAATAATTTCCAGAAATTTCCAGTCTTATAAAATCAATCACTGTGTCTGCTTCATAGAAGCAATTTTGGCCAACTAGATAGTTCATTAGATCATTCTCTATGGGTATTCGATAGTTATATTTTAGTTGATTGTTGTGTCCATAAAAAAATAATCTTTCCTTCCCACTACTACATAGGCAAGTTACATGTAAGCTTACATGATGATTGACATGACTGTAAGTGTGTATTATTAAGAATAATCCCCATGCCAACAGAAAGAGGAACATATACATTGACTTATTATCATTAGGCTTCTACTTTTATGTTCAGCCAGAAGTTTAAGTACTCTCACTGAATGAATTTGTAATCATTTTTCTCACCCAAATAGTATCCTTACATTAAAAATTTTAACAGGCAATGAGAAACAATATAAACAAAAAAATCTAAATATTCATGACTGGCAAAATAGGTAATCTTCTGTAACAAATATGATGAAATAGCCAATAATAATTTGGAAAAATAAAATCAATAAATGAAAAATGTATATTATAACAATGATCTGAATACCAAAGCCTTCAGTGGGATAAAAAAGACCTCTAGATATATCATTCAGGCTTCAGACTTGTGCCAAAGACCTTTCAGAAGAGAACTCAGAAAAAGTTTCCAGATGAAGGTGCCTGGCTAAGCTCCTCTATCCTCCCATGGTGAATACTTTTAAAGTTCATACTCTATAAAAGAGTAGAAATGCTTTTGCTTCTTTGCTTATTTTAATTTGAGCCTTCCATATCTTACAACAGCAATGACAACAAAACAAAGCAAAACATAGTGTTCTTCAATTAACTCTTAACTCCCAATAAGTGAATTTTCTATAGCCAATAGAAAGTATCAACTCTCAGTTATTCAGATGTGAGTTTTCTTATGTCCGCAATGAAGCCTACACTGGGCAATGGCAAACATTCTCTGTAAAGGGTCATGTAGTACATATTTGGTTTTGAAGACCATATGGTCTGGGTTGCAATTATGCAACTTTGCTGTTGTAGGTGTAAGGCAGACATAGCACTACATAAACAAATGGACATGGCTGTATTCCAAGAAAACTGGATTCATGTGAAATTTGAATTTCACATAATTTTTACATATCACAAAATATTATCCTTTCAATTCTGCAATAAGTGACAACATCATAGAACTTGAGGATATCATGCTAAGTGAAATAAGCTAATCACAAAACAAATACTGCATGATTCCACTTATATGAAGTATTAAAACTGAAGGAAAAAATAGATAGATGATAGTTGTCAGGGTGGAAGGGAAGGGAAAATGGGGAGTTACTAAGGAATGCATACAAACTTTCAATTATGCAAGATAAGTTCCAGAAATCTAATGTAAAACATTGTGCCTATAGATAACAATAATTATTCACTTGCAAATTTGTTAAGAGAGTAGTTCTGTATTAAGTGTTCTTCCCAAAGTAAAAAAAAAAGAAAGAGAAATATAGACACAGGCATTGTTCACAGTAAAGCTTTCAAAGTTTAGAATAATGATATCTAATCTTCCCATGGAGATAAAACTATTACTACTAAAGAGACTTGTGTAGTCTAGCATAGTAGCATTACCTATATGACTGATTTCCTACGTGCAATTTTTAAAACTAGATCATTCCTTCATTTACATGTAAAATTGCCAAGGGTGCAGGAATGCTAGACTTTATATCAAATGAAAACTTCTAAGTTTAGAGAGATAAAAGGATTTGGAGCACTACAAAGATTATAATTATGTTAATAATTTAATAATAATAAATAGCAATAATAAGAATAGCATAATAGGAGTAAGAACTAGCACTTATATGTATTAGAAATTCATTCTGATAACTTACAGAAAGCATGAAGATAATTTAGCAAGTTCACAGAGTGGAAAAGAACATTTCTGGATATTTGAGAAAACAAAAAACACAATATTTACAAGGAAAAGTCCAGTCCAATACCCACTTTGCTATAGAATGAACATGTCTCCCCAGAATTCATATGTTGGTACCTAATGGCTAATGGAATAATATTTGAAGGTAAAGCCCTTGGGAGCTGATTAAGCCATAAGGGTAAAGTACTTAAGAATGAGATTAGTACCCTTATAAAAAACACCTAAGAAAGATTCCTTTGCTCCTTTTCCCTTCCACCAAGTAAGGACACAGTTAAAAGATACTCATCTATGAACCAGGAATTGGGCCCTCATCCACTAAAACCATCAGTGTTTTGGTGTTTTGACCTTGGTTCAGACTCTAAGAACTACAAGAAATAAATTTCTGTTGCTTATAAATAACTGGTTTATGGTATTTTTTTTATATCAGCATGATTTGAATAAGACATTCTTTATCCATTAATATCCACATATCTATTACATAAGGAAGCTATAGATAATTGTGCTATGGGTGGTGTTTGTGGCTCAAGGAGTAGGGTGCTGGCCCCATATACTGGGAGTGGAGGGTTCAAGCCTGGCCCTGGAGAAAAACTGTAAAAAAAAAAAAAAAAAAAACAAAGAAAAGAAAAAGAAAAAAAAGAGAATTGTGCTATTAAACTTTAGATTAGATTTATACTTTGGGAATTTCATTTGGTTACTAAATATCAGCTTCTATATTTCATTTCCTAGTTTCCAGACAGCTAATTACAGATGTGTTTGATTATGGCTACACTAATTTATTATGTATCTAAATTTTAGCAAAGGAAACTAAAATCCAGCTGTAACTAAACATGCTAAATGTTAAGCATGCACCAAAATATAATAGCATATGAATTTATCATATCATATAATTTATTGAATTTAACCATATAATCAGATTCTCATAACTTAATCTTATATAACCTTTACAATTTCTAAATATAATATGTGTTTTATGGTTTCTTTATATTAGAGTATTAATGGAATTTCTTTCTGCAGTGGGTGTTGGTCTCAGAGATTTAAAGAATAATTCCATGGACAACAGATCAGTGGTAAGATATAATGAGATAGAAAGGAATACAAGAGGAATAAAAAGCACTGAAGCTACTGGCAGAGGGAAAGACCCACACAGGAAGTCTCTGCATGGGTCTTTGTGTAGAGGTATAAAGTCTGGAGAATTACACTTGGCCAGGACTCAGTAGATGGAAGACACCTTTTCAATATTGATGAGTGTATTGACAAAGGAATGCAGACCCTCCAGCCCTGGCATTCATTTCAGAAGAGGTCCAGGTTACATGAAAGTGCTCAGGCCTAGGAAACTGGAGTCCCTTGTCCAGCCTGAATGGGGAGAACCCTGTATCAAAAGGACATATATTGTTATGTTTGTATGTGTGTGTGTGTGTATGATTGAAAATGCATATAAGGAGAATTATACATCTGTCTATCTATCTATCCATCTTCACTTTCAATCCTTATTGGTTTTCAAAGAACAATATCTAATATAATAAAAATGCAAACTGATAGTTTAACAGCCCTAGAAGCCTAAACCCTTTTCAGCTTGTGCAGACATTTTTCCATAATGACTTCCCTTTATTTTTATAGCCTTTTTCAGTTATCATCAATTTATCACTCCCTTGGGTTTCCCCTTATTTTCTGTGAAGTCCCATGTATGCTAAAATTATTAAATCAAATAAACTTTATATACTTTTACCCAAAAAAAGAAAAAGAATAAAATAATTGAGGGACGGGGTGGAGGCAAGATGGACAACTGGGGCCAGCTTTCCACAGAGGCTGCTGTCCAGAAGGAAAGTTAAAGAACAGAAGTTTAGTAACTAAGCTGATAGTTCGGAGCTGAGCCAAGAGAGAAGGTTGAAGAACACACATCAACCCTGCTGAGGTAAGCTGCGACCCCAAGGATACACACAAAAGAAACAAAATCCATTGCCAAGAGGATGGGAGTCCCCTCCCCCATGAGAACAGCTCGCAGTATACTTTCTACAAACAAGCAAGCACAGTTCAAATGTCCTCACATTTCTTCCCACAAGAGAGACCCTCTAAAAACCAGACCTCCTTCCCCTACTAGGGTGCCATGGCACTCTCCTGCCAGGCATAAAACTGTATATATATTCTCTACCTGCAATTCTGAACTCCCAGCACTCCCCTCCACTCTCACCCTGAGATCTGGAAGCCTGACTCCCATGGAGTCCAGATTTGTGGCATTTTCTCAAAATGTGTGGATAGGGCTGTTGGAGGTCTATGCTAATTCTGTGTCACAGAGGTGAGGAGAAAATGGTGAACAGAAGCAACCATATGGAAAAAGGAAAGGCAGTGCCCCCCACCCCCAACAGCACATAGCAGCAGTGGGAACAATAGGGCTCACACCCCTGGGGATATTTTGGAAGGAAACTCCCTATCTCTCTGGGCAACCAGAGAAAGCCAGGCATCTTCTCTGGTGGCAGACACTGACAGAATAGATCTGGGATGGTAACTCAGACTCTGTGAGCAAAGGGTATGCCTGAGGCAGTACCGGCCTGGGTGGAGCACAGAGGAATAGAGAATTGAAGAGAATTGAAGACGCATGCACAGAGACAGCATACTCCCAGGGTGGGACTGAGCCAGAGGACTGCTTTAGTAAGCCAAAGAAACACCTGGCCCTCAGGGAATCATAGCTGAGACAAAGAGAAATCTGAGCTGAGTGTGAGCCACACCCACCTCAACACAGATTGCAGGGGGAACAGAAAAACCGGCTCTGGGCAGTACAGACCAGAGCTGAGTTGCAGTTTCTCTGAACTCAAACAGTGCCTGGTCCACAATCCTATGTAAATATAACAGCAACATCTATCAGGAGTGGGGCTGGAACTGAGTGAACTAACCCAGCTTCCATTAACCACCCGCAACTTCCCATGCTGAATGGTGACAGAGTGCAGAGCCCTGACTGAGGAGACCTAGGATCTCTCTGTGACTCAGGCAGGCTCAAACCCCTGGAGCATATTCTCATTGGAAGGAACTGGTCATAGCCCTGTGGGGTTACCAATGACTGCATGTGACAGAGGTACGAGGTGGGGAAGGAGGCATCAACCTTATAAGACTAATTCATTTGCTGGGGGGGGGTCCTTCTGACTCCAAAGGAGCACCAGAATGAGTCATACTCGAGCTTCCAGCAGACCCCTGCTATCTAGTTGCCAGAGACCTTTTGAACTCCCTCACTTGAGACTGGGTGCTGTCTGGGACAACTGATTCAGGTCTCTTGGACTGGACCAATCACCCGAGGACTATCCAAAGTGGTATCCTGGGTGTGTGGTTGTGGGAAGGTTTGATTTTCCTTTATCAGTTGTTGCCCATGGTGGGCGGAGTGACTTAATTGCTGGTATTTCTCAACAGCTGAGACTTCAATCCAGAGTAACTAATTCACTAGGGTAGGAGGGAGACAAGCTGAAAATAAGAGAGAGCCACTAAGCCCCACCACACCAAATAAGTTCCCAGTGTCTCAGGCTATAGAACTGTACAGGACCTTTGCAAAGCTCTAGGGGAAAAGGTATAGACACCAGTTACAGCTCTTGGGTAAAGGGCTGGTTAAGCACTACTCCAGGAGCCCCCCCAAGCCCAACTTCACCTTATTTGCTTATCTAGCCAAATGGTATAAAATAGTCAGGGGACGGAATCAGCAGAAAAACTCTGGTAACATGAATAACCAGAGTAGATCAATGCCCCCAAGGAATGACAGGATGGATACAACTGAAGATCCTATTTATAGACAAATAGCTGAGATGTCAGAAATCGAATTGGGAGTTTAGATTGCAAATAAGATGAATAGAATGGAGGTAAAGTTGGAATTAGAAATTCAAAAGTTGTCTCAAGAATTCAATGAATTCAAAGACAAAATTACCAAAGATTTTGACACACTGAGATAAGAAATTGCAGCCCTCAAAGATCTGAGAAATATAGTAGAATGCCTCAGTAACAGAATGGAGCAAATAGCAGAAAGGATTTCTGACATTGAAGACAAAGCTTTTGAATGCTTCCTTCTCAATGAGGAAGAGAAATGGAGAGAAAAATAAGATCTTTCTCTTAGAGAGCTTTGGAATAATTCAAAGAAAACTAATATTCACCTTATAGGAATTCCTGAAGGTGATGAAGTTGCTTTGCAAAGCACAGAGGCCCTGTCTCATGAGATTATGAAGGAGAACATTCCAGACTTGCCAAGAGATTCTGAAATTCAGATAGTAGTTTCAGAACTTCTGCATGACTCAACTCAAATATGACAACCCTAAGACACTTCATAATTAACTTCACTGAAGTTAATATGAAGGAGAAAATTCTGAAAGCAGCCAGACGTAAGAAAACCATAACCTACAAGGGGAAGAATATTAGAATGACTGCAGATCTCTCTGCTGAAACCTTTCAAGCTAGAAGAGGGTGATCATCAACTTTTAATCTCCTAAAACAAAATAACTTTCAACCCAGGATCCTGTATCCAGATAAAATGAGTTTCATTTATGATGGAGAAATTAAATACTTTAATGACATTCACATGTTGAAGAAATTTGCCATAACTAAACCAGCACTCCAGGATATTCTTAGACCTATCCTCCATAATGACCAGCACAATTCTCCACCACAAAAGTAAATTCACTAAAAAACTGTTGATCAAATTCCAACTTCCACAGTGGCAAAAGGATGAAAAATGTCTACTGGACTTTTGAAAAACACAATACCCAAAATTTTACCAGGTTTATCAATATTCTCAATTAATGTGAATGGCTCAAATTGTCCTCTAAAGAGGCACAATTTGGATGACTGGATACAAAAACTCAGGTCAGATATCTACTACATACAAGAATTTCATCTTACCTTAAAAGATAAATATAGACTCAGGGTGAAGTGATGGTCATCTATATTCCAGGCAAATGGAAAGCAGAAAAGAACAGGTGTTGCAATCTTATTCATAGATACAATAGGCTTTAAACCAACAAATATAAGAAAAGATAAGAATGGTCATTTCATATTTGTTAAGGGTAATACTCAATATGATGAGATTTCAATTATTAATATTTATGCACCCTACCAGAATGTGCCTCAATTTATAAGAGAGACTTTAACAGACATGAGCAACTTAATTTCCTCCAGCACCATAATAGTCAGAGATTTTAACACTTCTTTGGCAGTATTGGATAGATCCTCCAATAAGATGCTAAGCAAAGAAATTTTAGCTTTAAGCTTAACCATTCAACATTTGGATTTAACAGACATCTACAGAACATTTCATCCTAAAAAAACAAAATACACATTCTTCTCATCAGCCCATGGAACATAGTCCAAAATCAATCACATCTCAGCAAATTTAAAAGAATAGAAATTATTCCTTGCATCTTTTTGGACCTTCATGAAATAAAAGTTAAACTCAGTAACAACAGGAATCTGCATACTCACACAAAAACATGGAAGCTAAATAACCTAATGATGAATGATAGCTGGGTCATAGACAAGATTAAGAAGGAAATTATCAAATTTCTGGAACAAAACGATACTAAAGATAAGAATTATTAGAACCTCTTGGATACCGCAAAGGCAGTCCTAGGAGGGAAATGTATAGCACTGCAAGCATTCCTGAAGAGAATGGAAGGAAGGGAAATTAACAACTGAATGGGACATCTCAAGCAACTGGAAAAGGAAGACATGCCAAACCCAAAGGCAGCAGAAGGAAGGAAATTACTAAAATTGGAACAGAATTAAATTAAATTGAAAACAAAAGGATTATACAACAGATCAATAAATCAAAAAGTTGGTTTATTGAAAAGGTCATAAAATAGATAAACCTTTGGCTAACCTAACTAGGAACAAAAGAATAAAATCTCTAATTTCATCAATCAGAAATGGTAAAGATGAAATAACAACAGACCTCTCAGAAATACAAAAAAATCCTTAATGAATATTACAAGAAAATTTATTCTCAGAAATATAAAAATCTGAAGGAAATTGACCGATACTTGAAAGCCCACCAGCTCCCCAAACTCAGCCTGAATGAAGTGGAAATGTTGAACAGGCCTATATCAAGTTCTGAAATAGCATCAACTATACAAAATCTCCCTAAAAAGAAAAGCCTGGAACCAGATGGCTTCACATCAGATTTCTGCCAAATCTTTAAAGAGGAACTACTACCTATATTACTCAACCTTTTCCAAAATATAGAAAAGGAAGGAATACTCCCCAACACATTCTATGAAGCAAACATTACCTTGATCCCCAAAGCAGGAAAAGACCCAACAAGAAAAGACAATTATAGACCAATATCACTAATGAATATTAATATGAAAATATTCAACAAGTTCTTATCAAACAGAATCCAGCAAAACATCAAAAAAATTACCACAACCAAGTGGGTTTTATCCCAGGTTCTCAAGGCTGTTTCAATATACATGAATCTATAAATATAATTCATCACATAAACAAATTAAAAACCAAAGACCATATGATTCTCTGAATTGATGCAGAAATAGCTTTGATAATATCCAGCATCCATTCATGATCAGAACACGTAAGAAAATTGGTATAGAAAGGACATTTCTTAACATGATAGAGGCCATCTACAGCAAACCCACAGTCAATATTGTATTGAATGGAGTTAAATTGAAATCATTTCCACTCAGATCAGGAACCAGGCAAGGTTGCCCATTGTCTCCACTGCTTTTTAACATTGTAATGGAAGTTGTAGCCATCACAATTAGGGAAAAAAAGGCAATCAAGGGTATCCATATAGGGTCAGAAGAGATTAAACTTTCACTCTTCACAGATGATATGATTGCATATCTGGAAAACACCAGGGATACTACTATAAACTCTTAGAAATGATCAAGGAATACAGTAAAGTCTCAGATTACAAAATCAATACTCATAAATCTCTAGCCTTTATATATACCAACAATAGTCAAGCTGAAAAAACAGTCAAGAACTCTATTCCATTCACAGTACTGCCAAAGAGATGAAATATTTGGGAGTTTACCTAAAAAACGATGTGAAAGATCTCTGTAAAGAGATCTATGAAACTCTGAGTAAAGAAATAGCTGAAGATGTTAACAAATGGAAAAACATACCATGCTCATTGCTGGGAAAAATCAACATTGTTAAAATGTCCATACTACCCAAAGTAATATACAATTTTAATGCAATCCCAATTGAAGCTCCACTGTCATACTTTAAAGATCTCAAAAAAACAATACTTTGTTTTATATGGAATCAGAAAAAAACTCAAATAGCCAAGACATTAAAATAAAACAAAGAAATAAAAACAAAGTAGGAGGAATTACACTACCAGAGCTTAGACTCTTTTATAAATTGATAGTGACCAAAACAGGATTGTACTGGCACAAAAACAGAGAGTTAGGTGTATGGAACAGAATATAGAACCAAGAGGTGAACCCAGCTACTTACCATTATTTGGTCTTTGACAAGCCAATTAAAAACATTCAGTGGGGAAAAGAGTCCCTATTTAACAAATGGTGCTGGGTGAACTGGCTGGTAACCTATATAAGACTGAAACTGGACCCACCTCTCTCACCATTAACTAAGATAGACTCTCACTGGATTAAAGATTTAAACTTAAGACATCAAACTATAAAAATACAAAAAGAAAGTGCAGGGAAATCTCTTGAAGAAATCAGCCTGGGTGAATAGTTTATAAGAAGGAACCCCCAGGCAATTGAAGCAAAACCAAAAATACACTACTGGGACCTGATCAAACTAAAAAGCTTCTGCACAGCCAAGAACACAGTAAGTAAAGCAAGCAGATAGCCCTCAGAATGGAAGAAGATATTTGCAGGTTATGTCTCCAACAAAGGTTTAATAACCAGAATCCACAGAGAACTCAAAAGTATTAGCAAGAAAAGAATAAGTGATCCCATCTCAGGGTAGACAAGAGAATTGAAGAGAAAATTCTCTGAAAAAGGCAGGTGCATGGCCTACAGACACATGAAAAAGATGCTCATCATCCTAAATCATCAGAGAAATGAAAATCAAAACTACTTTGAGATATCATCTAACTCCAGTAAGATTAGCCCACATCACAAAATCCCAAAACCAGAGATGTCCATGTGGATGTGGAGAAATGGAACACTTCTACACTACTGGTGGGAATGCAAACTAATACATTCCTTATGGAAAGAAGTTTGGAAAACACTTAGGGATCTAAAAATAGACCTGCCATTTGATCCTACAATTCCTCTACTAGGTATATATCCAGAAGACCAAAAATCACATTATAACAAAGGTATTTTTACTAGAATGTTTATTGCAGCCCAATTCATCATTGCTAAGTCATGGAAGAAGTCCAAGTGCCCTTTGACCCATGAATGGATCAATAAATTGTGGTATATATGCACCATGGAATACTATGCAGCCTTAAAGAAAGATGGAGACTTTACCTCTTACGTGTTTACATGGGTGGAGCTGGAACATATTCTTCTTAGCAAAGTATCTCGAGAATGGAAGAAAAAGTATCCAATGTACTCAGTCTTACTTACTTACTTATAAACCAATACTTATACTTACTTATAAACCAATTTATAGCTTTCTTATGAAACCTATAACCCAATTATAGCCCAAGAAGAAGCAGAAAGGGGAGAGCGAGGAGAAGGGAGGTAGGAGGATGGGTGGAGGGAGAGTAATTGGTGGGACCACACCTATGGGGCATCTTACATGGGTACATGGGTACCACACCTATGGTGCATCTTACATGGGTACACATTCTACTACATATAGAATATAAATGCCTTAACACTATAACTAAGAAAATGCCATAAAGGCTATGTTAACCAGTTTGATGAAAACATTTCAAATCGTATATAAAACCAGCACATTGACCCCATGATTACATTAATGTGCATAGCTATGATTTAATAAAAAAATAAATCATTGGGGAAATAAAAAATTAAAATTAACAAAGAGCAAAAAACAAAAATAAAGGTCAAGAAGTCAAAAGAAAAACATGGCAGGGAGGAGAGGAAGAAAAGAAAGAAAAACAGTGTTTGGGGCTTGCTGATGCATGTAGAAAGCACTGCTTTACTTTCCATCCAGTGTTTCTGCAGAAGGGGTGTGGCAAGTGTAATTATCCATAAGGAATTAAAGAGTATTTGAACACTAATAATATTTTAAGTCATTTAGCTCTATGGACTTAATCCTGCACCTTCCATTAAGATTCCTTTGAATACAAATGCTCTGGTATGCTCAGTGGAATAAAGAAAAAAATTGTGACTGAAGCAATTTACCCTAATACATGATGGAGAGGTGGAAGGGATGTTTTCATGTTATTTTTATTTATAAACAATGTTTCCAGACCTCTGGAAACAGGTCAATAATATAGATTGTTACCTTTCTTTAGAATATCCTGTTTTTAATTAATATTAACTTAATTAACATCAAGTTAGTATGCAGTTTTTCAATAAACCTGTTTCTTTTCTCTTTCTTTTCCTTGCTCATCACCTCAACATCACATTCTCCTCTTCTTCTGTATTAACAGAAGTTCCAGCTAAGGACATAGCCACACAAAGGACTTCCTCACTACCACATCTCATCAGGAGATTGGGTCTGGTCTACTGAATGTTGAAAGGAAACGACTTTGCAATCTTTGGTTTTCATTTTCAAAAGAATTTTCCTTTCCTTTACTCTATACAGCCGTTTTCTCTTTTGAAAGTCATATAAGTTGGAAACTAGAGCAACACAATGCTTTCCCACCCACGCCTCATGATTGTATTTTATATTTCTTCCCACAGCATACATTACATTTTAATCACATAATACATATTAGCTATTCATCAGATTTACTGTTTTCTCTCTTCAGTAGGAAAGGGCAGGGATTTTTCTTTTTGTTTTCTTTCCCCAGCACCTAGAACATTACAAAATACATATAAGGTGCTCTACAAATAATTATTGAATAAATGAACATTCATACCTTGTAGGAATAGAATCCAGAGAGTTTGGAAATTTATAGATACTCTTGAAATATCTGATAGAAACACATAGTTTGAGTTACTGTCTCCAAACAAATTGTTCTGGATCTTTGCATAAATACTCTCTCTTTACATGCTTACTCTGTTTAATTTCTTTCTGAATTTTTGTTTGCTTGTGATGTTTCAAAGTTAAAGTAACATAAAGAAAAAATAGGCATAAATAAGTTACAGAATTTTTTTCTTTCAATCAAGGCCCACATGGAAAAAGAAAACTGGCATTAAACACAAAAATATGTAAAGAACTTTATCATTGTTTTTATTTTTTTTCTTTGTTTTAATATCATGGGTTTGGAAATTACAAATAGGAACTTTAAAATCTCATACAATAAATAATATATCTGCTCTGTTCATTGCGTGACTAATTTATGGTCTGAATGTAGATATAGAAGGAAAAGAAAAGGAAAAATACAAAAGGAAATAAACAGAGGAAAAATTGGAAAGGAGAGGAGGAATATTTTAGGTAAGCAAATAAAGTGGAATCAACAAGACCTTTTAACATAGGCTCTGTCACTCCCAAGACAAGCTACTTTTTCACATACCTCTCAGCTTCAGTCTCTTCATCAATAAAGGTGAAATAACTTAAATAACATAACTTAAAAGGTTGTTTTAAAGAGTAAATGAAATTATGTTTACAAAGAATCTAGGCAGAGCATGACATATAATATATATGCATAAATGTAAGCATATATGTTTTAGTAGAAATAAATGATAATTCCCTTTCTATGTTCAGTCATATTCACCTAATACATACAGGGTGTCCATAAATTTTGAATGCAATTTAAAATAGTCAACTATATGCCTTAATAATTATAATGCCATACATATATACAAACACACATATACACATATATACACACACTATATACACATAGACACATATAGACACATATATACATATATATGCATATATACACACATATATATACATATATACACACATATATATGCATATATACACATTATATACATATATGCCTTCCTCATTTATTTTAAACTGTTGTATGATACACCATTGTGGTAATTCTATCATTTCTCGGTCATTGCAATACAAAGTACACTTGTAGTGAATGGCAATGTTTGTGCATGCTTCCTCCTTCCTTTGAGTTAATTTCTTCTACAGAAGTTACAAAGAATTGGACTTTTTGACTAATAAAGTATAGAAATTTTTGAAATTCTGATAATTTCTGCCAAATTGCCCTTCACTGTGAGAAATCATTATTGAAACAATAATTTAAAAAGCACACACTCTAAGCGTTGCATACCCACAAGCCTGATTAGTCTTCTAAATAATAGGAGAATAAATAACCCTAACTCCATCTCATTAGGAAAAATTAAATTGGGAAGAAATAATCAGCTTCATTCTCCTCTCTAGGATTAGTAATATGTAGATTTCAACCACTCATTGGAAAATATTTATTTAGTGACTTTTGTTTGCTAAGCATGCAAATAATTACTAAGAATATGCTAGTTAACAAAACATAGCTTTTACCCCCAGGGAATTCCCATTATAACTGGAAGGAACAGTCCAAACAAATAAGTGATTGCAGACCATGAAATATAGTGACAGGTGCCATGGAGAAATTCAACTCATGATAAAGGGGGCAGGGGCTACTAGAATGCAGGTGTTGGTATTACATACCGGGTAGTCAAAAAGGCATTTTTGGTAAAAGGGCACATGGACAAAGATCAGCAGGATTTGAGAGAGCCAAGTGGACATCCCTAGGCATGGTGGTGAAGAGAGCACAAACTGCAAAGCCAGTGTGGCTGTTCAGAGGGAAGGTAGAGGAGGGGTTAGAAGTGGACAAGAGTGGGTGGCAAGAGCCCCATCAATATGGTCTTTGAACTTTACTCTGCATTATGTGAGAGGTCTTGAGCAGAGGAGGACATAATCTACTTGAAAGGCAGCTGTGTTGAGAATAGACTCTAAGGAAGAAGGGATGGGTGTTGGGTGAAGGGTCTCAACTATTCTAATAATCCCCGCCCACGAATGGTGATAGCTGGAATTGCAAAGTGGAACAGACATGGCAGAAATGGTCAGGTTCTTAATTCCAATCAAATTCTCCTCCTTTCTATCAGGATCTGGTCTTACACAAGCCCTCAGAAAGAGATAAAAATGATTCTAAATATACATAAATTTTTCATTGTAAATGCACAGAAAATTTTCACACATACAAAAGATGCATGTCAAAATTGGTGCTATCTACAATACCCACTGAAAAATTAACTAGTGAAACTAAACTTCTATAGAGCATCCTTTTATTGTTGTCTTGGAGTAGACCAGGCAACAGGAGACCTCCAGATCAATCACCCCAATTTCTTAAGATTGTAAAAAAACAAATAATGCTCCTTTATTTTCTTATCAGACTTCACTAGAAAGTGTTTGCCACCCTCCCCCCACTTCTCAGCATACAGCTAAGGGCAATGTTTATGAATAATAGCTGCTAATGACAAAGTGGGTCTTTGGACAGTGATTTATTAATTCTAGAATGCCAAGAGAGCCATAAATAATGATGATGGGAACACATATAAATTTTTAATTTTATTAGAAGGTTTGATGAAATATCAACATCTCTCTGAGAAGAAATGTCATTTACAATTAAATCCAGTCACCCCTCTACAGAGTGCTATAGTAGAAAGAAGGATGTTAGTAGTTGTGGGGAGGGGAAGTATATGTAATATAATTAAATAACCCTAAGAACTAAAAAATATTCCCAAGTCATGTTTTCTTTATACTATTACAATAAGCAGACATTACATTGAAAACAATTTTACTTCAGTTATTTACAGTACCTCTTCCCCCCAGATAAGGGGTAGTGGATATATTCTGAAGAACTGATAGGCTTAATATACTGAGCCATCCACTATTTAAATTTATCTTCAACCTACACATTGATACTGGAAGAAAAAAAAAATGAAGTAAGACTATTGAAATTCAGCAGCTCTAGTGAAAGGCTTCTTTCTGCCTATTAATTTTCCAGGGTGTGTTTTCTCCTGGACTACCCCCTCCTGATCTCAACAAACACAGCTAATACTTATCAATCATTTATTATCTTCCTGGCAGTGTCCTAATACTTAACATAAATTAGTTCCTTTGATTCTTATGATAATTGTTAACCACATTTTAGATGAGGAAATTGCAGCCAGAAAGGAGTTCTGAAAGGTTCAAGAAAAGTCAAGAAACATCCTCAAGGTCGCACAACTGATAATTGGCAGAGTGATTCCAGAGACCCCCCCATTCATTATGCTACACTCCCTTTCAACTGTTAATATATTTAAAAGATCAACATTCTTGCAAAGTTCAGCAAATCATCATCCTCTGTAGTTCAGCTTTATCATCTATTCTTTGGAAAGCAACTTACCGCTCGCCTCTCAGACTCACTGATATCAGTCATTCCACCTTCACTTTACCAGGATGTCTTTCAATTTCTCTTGTTTTTGAACCATAGTAATTTACTTGTAAGAGAACATATTAAAAATCAGCAGGCTACAGACAAGAAGTTGTAGACTTCAAAGAGCTTTTATCTTCCTGCTGTTGCTACCATACAATCTGATCTAGCAACAAAATTCATATAACACCATCAATCTCATTGTTTTCAATGGCCTATCCAATAAAGGACAAAAAACTAAATCATGGAATGTGAATATACATATACATATAAATTTCCAACTCCTCACTCCCACTCCAGTCATCTTTTTACCATTATGATAGCTGTTAAGCTTTCCCTATAAAGTGCGATATTGGTTTTCAAGTCTATTTCTCTCTGAGCTTATCTTTCATAGATGAGGAACTAATTACCCTTAATTCCTGTTATTCTCTTATCTTGTCTGTGTCAGCTGCTCTAATAAACCCACAGTGACAGGAAGAAGATAATTAAGATCACTAGAGAGAAGAACAGCAAAGTAAATGGAAAGAGAAGGAAAAGCTAATATGAAACATAGGAAGTTAAAAATCAGAAGTTTTAAGGGAATTTTTTTTTACTTATCTGGATCAGTCTTTTAGAGTACTTACAATATGATTTCTGTGTATTCTCATCTACTTTTCTTGCCTGGTGAGAGGAATCTGACCTAGAGAATCAGAAAGACCTCTGGACACAAAGCTCTGCGACTCCTAAGAAACTTATTAACTTATCTCAGCTTCAGGTTCTTTATCTGTAAGATGGAGGTCATCACACATACCTTAAAACATTGTGGCCAGATGCAGTGGCTGACACCTGTTATCCTAACACTTTTAGAGGCTGAGGCAGGAGGATCCCTTGAGCCCAGGAGTCTGAGTCTGCAGTGAGCTATGATCACATTATTGTGCTCCAACCTGGGTGACAGAGCAAGACCCTGTCTCTTAAAAAAAGAAGAAAAACAGATTGTAAAGAGACAATGAAATTATGTTTATAAAGAATCTAAAGCAGAGGATAACATATGCTATGTATGCATCAATGTAAATATATATTGCTTAGTATAAACAAATAATTCCCTTTCCATTGCCAATTGCATTCACTTAATATTTAATATGCCTCTAATTATAATAACATGATATCTAAATTTGGACATGTCTAGAGTAAAAAAAACCCTTATTAGCAAGAAGTATATAGCCATAGAGGAAATAATTTGAAGGATTAGTTCATTTCTTGTTTAATAAAGAGAGATAAAAAAATAATGCAAGCCTAAAAGTGCTAACTTCAAAATGAGAACTTCTAATATTACCATGGAAGAATTTCATTAAGTTCTAATAATTAACAAATATAAATTAATACCCATGAAACCACGTTCTAGGCAACCTGAGGGAGAAAATATATGCCCTAATAAAGTTTTACATCCTGAATTGATTCCCAGCAAATAATTTTTAAATAAAATATATTTTGTATTTGTATTTCTCATCATTCACTCTCTGTGAATTCCCTTCTGGTAAGAAATTGTTCAAGAAATACTGCTAATGAATACTAAAATGCAGTGGAAACTCTGCTTACTTTCAGATACATGTATAAGCACCTTTATGTCAATACTCACTTTATTTGCTTATAAAAATTTCTGTAGGTATTGGAATATTTAGTAAGTACACCACACAATAATGAAACGTCTCCCTTTTATTTCAACCAAAATTACTACCTTCTTTCCTTTCAGAAATGAAGTACATTTTTCACCAGTGCTCCTAGGACTATCCACATGGATTGTGGGCAAGTTGTTCAAGAATAAACCGTTCATACTGTGTTCTGGCCGAGCTGCAGTGGACATTTCCAGAGCAGCGACCCAGATTCTCTGAGTCCCACAGCACCTCCTGTGGAAGCTCCAGCTAGCTGTACAGCTTTCTCCCTTTGTGTTACAACGATGTCCACCACAAGAATGCTAATTCACCAGGTGCCTGACTTAACTGGTTCAAGGACAAGGGAAAAGACAGTACAGAAAGGAGGTAATGCCAAATAGCAGTTAATATGGAGTTGAGGAAAGCTAAGAAAGATGAACAGATGCTGAAAAGGAGAAATGTAAGCTGGTTTCCTGATGATGCGACTTCTCCACTTCAGGAAAGCCGAAACAACCAAGATACTGTAAATTGGTCTGTGGATGACATTGTCACAGGTGTAACCAGCACAATATGGAAAAGTAGCTGTTCAAGCTGCCAGGGAACAACTTTCTAGAGAAAAACAGCCTCAAATGAACTAATCAAAATGGTTGAGAAAACAGTTGTGCCCCAGCTTGCGTAGCTTTTGGGAGATACTGAATTGCCAGTTGTGACTCCTGCACTAAGAATCATAGTGAACATCATCACTGGGATAGATGAACAGACTTAGGTTGTAATTGATGTAGAAGCACTTGCTGTCTTTCCCAGCCTGCTAAACAACCCCTGAACTAACATTCAAAAGGAAACTACATGGACAATGTCAAACATCACGGCTGGCCGGCAGGACCAGATACAGCAAGTTGGGAATCATGTACTAGTCCCATTCTTTGTTGGTGTTCTCTCTAAGACAGACTTTAAGACACAAAAGGAAGCTGTATGGGCTGTGACCAACTACACAAGTGGGTGGAACAGTTGAGCAGATTGTATACCTCGTTCATTGTGCATAATAGAACCGTTGATGAACCTCTTACCTGTGAAAGATATCAAAATTATTCTGATTATTCTGGATGCCATTTCAAATATCTTTCAGGCTGCTGAAAAACTAGGTGAAACGGAGAAACTTATAATGATTGAAGAATGTGGAGGTTTGGACAAAATTGAAGTTCTACAAAACCATGAAAAAGAGTCTGTGTACAAGTCTTCATTAAATTTGATTGAGAAGCATTTCTCTATAGAGGAAGAGGAGGACCAAAATGTAGTACCAGAAACGACCGGTGGAGGCTGTACATTCGGTTCTGAATGGAACCCCTTTTTAGCTTTAGATTGTATAGCTGTGGCACAAAGTTGTTGTGTACCATGTTTGGTCTAAGTTTGTCTTACTATTTCTCTACTAAGAACTCTTTTTAAATGTGATTTGTTATTGTAGCACTTTTCACAACAAAACTATACTTGAACAGTTCCAAACTGTACATGCTGTATGGAGCCTGTCCTTTGAAAGGGTTTCTTATTTCTGTGTGGAATTTCATATCTTGCAGTGTCCTGTAAATAAAGATTAAAGTCTACTCTTTTATTTAAAAAAAATTCATGTTCTTCATCTGCTAAACAAGATTAGATTCTTCTTCACGATTTTCGCAACATTTTCCACATTTACTTACCAGATAGTAATCATTTACTCAAACCATTGCTGACCTAGAAGTCAAGATAGGGAGGGAGAGAAAAACAGAAACTTACATGGTACTTTCCCTAAGGAGTTACAAACTATTACACCATGAGAGAAGGTAGGCTTCATGTATGGGTGGATCCCCTACCCATAAAATAATAAACATCTGTCACAAGAGTCTCAATGCTCTCCTGACGAAGCACTGCTATCTCAAAAATTGAAGGTAGGTGAGAATGTGGGTTTAAGTTGCTTTCTCCCCTTACTACTACTAGAAAAATAACCCAGTAAAAAGTAAACTCTTATCCTACTAATTGACCTCGGCGGATTCTTTGCAAAACAGAGCTCATGCTTTGACATGCAATTATTGCTTCAGATGACTTTGACAACAGTTTGAATAATCACCTTTGAATTGTTTTTCATATGTGACCAGCTTCCCCAGGGGACATCTTAAATTATGTTTATGCTGTCTTCTAATTCTATTTCTAATTCTCTGTTTGAGCATTTTTTAGTAGAATAGCATTGCCTTTCATTTAGGCAGGGGGCTGCCTTCTCCTTTTCTTATTCATTTGCAACCTATAACTTCATTTTTAATTTCACTTACTTATTTTCATAGTTTTTGATAACTCTCAATTTCTTTTTAATTCTCTAGAATTCATTTCTCACCACATGTCAGATAGTGAAAGGGAGAACCTATTTTTTTCCTTTCCCACTCTTTAATTTCTCCAACCCTCAATGTTGTGCTTTAAAATTAAAATGACCTATTATTCTTAGGTAACTTAATGCACTCTCTTTCCATTCACAGCTGTAGAGAAGTTATTATCATTTCCCTTTCCTTAGTTCTGTCCTTGAAATCCCTTAAATGTCTTGTACTTTCATAAATACCCAAGAATAAAGTGAAAACTAAAACATGAGCATCTTCTTTGCTGATTTCAAATATCCAGTGGAAGTTTCCATTTTGCGGCACAAAAATCTTAAGTAACTGTAATTTTCTATTTATGCAAAAATACTGATTTGAAAAGCAGAAAATAGAAATATCATGTAAATATTTAGAGGATTATATCATGACTATTTTTCTCACACATTTTTATTTTATCAGCCAATTTGTTTAGAATTATAGTTGATGCAATTATAACATAGCTATGGAACTTCACAGGCAGAAAAATCAGGCTACTGACTGTCACAGAAAGCTGATCATGATTTCCTATGTCTTCAAACAAAAAAAAATGCTTCATAAATTTAATAAGGTCTAATAAACATCATTTTATTTTTTTACCAAAACATGTATGAATTATTAATATATAATATGTAAATATACATTATATAAATGTAAATTTTGCGTATGTATATATAAGTTTCTTATATATATGTTTGTGTATATATGTGTGTAATGAACTCTAAAATGGCTCATGTCTTATCCCAGATAATAGGGTCTAATAAACATTTATATTTTTTGTTTCATTAAAACATGTATGCATTATAAATATGCTATATATAACATAGCCTATATGTGTATATACATATAAATTTTATATATGAATGTATAAAGAGAGAGAACTCTAAAATGGTTCATCTCTTGTCCCAGATAATCTGTTGGCAATAAATAGAAATACTTGACATTATCATTAACATTATATATTAACCAAGCCACAAAAGGCTAATATTGACCTTTTTGTAGAAAAGTGACACAATACACTTTCAATACTTTCACTATGTCAACTGTGGAACTGTCACCGGATTCAAACACATAGTTTCTCCTATGATCCCGCCCTCACCACCTGCGGCAGCCTCAAGGCTGAACCTAGACTTCCCCCAGGCTGCGTGAAGGTGTAATGCAGCTCACTTCTGTGAGAGGGAAGTTCTCTCATGGTCAGCCTTCCCTTCAACTTGAACAAAACATTCTTTAAACATTGTTACAGGCTGAGACTCGCCCTCCCCAATCTCCCTTTCTCATGCTCTCCGTCACTTTTCACAGGTGACAGAGCCGTGTGCCAGGCTGGCCAGCCCTGCCTGCTCCCTCCTTTTACCCTTCACAGGTCTCTCTCCACCAGTCTCCTAGATGGCCAGTGTTGTCTTGGGTGTTTGCTTCTCATGGGATGAAACTGGTATTGGGTGTGTTTACAAAAAATAAGGTGGAAAAACAGGTTTTGAGAACTAGCATGGCAAAGAAGACCCCTTCCTCAGTTTCTTAGGCCATTGGTAGGTAGTTCCTCAGGCAAGCAGCAGCCCAGTTGCTAACAGCTTCATTGGTTGTAACCTGGATAAAACATGTTACTGAAGGGAATGCCCTGGCCAGAATGATTTTTCAGTCATTTGAAAGGTATGAAGGAACAATGCTCACAAAACTGTGCACAAAACTGTGTAGTTATTGCTGATGACTGCTATGTTGCCCTGACACCCCGAGAGGGATAAGAAGCAGTAAAGGCTGTTCACAGACGATGGAAGGCCAAGTGTGCGTGACAGAGAACCTGTTGGGGAGCTTACAGAGAGGTCCTACCTCCTCCTTTTCTTAACATATTTTTTTAATTGATTCCAATTTGTTAATTTGGTATACTGTATTTAATACATCTTTTAAAGACACCTTAAATATTTTAGGGCACCCTCACAGGGTTTATATGGACTTTTCAATATAAACAGAAGTAATATGTATTTGACTAACACCTTTTGTTAGATAGAAAGTTGCAATCATTACAGACCACTGGTCTTGTCCATAGGAACCCGAATAAAAGGAACAACTCTTACTGGACTCTTGAGACTTTCTTAGCCCTCCCTTCAAGTAGGATGTTCTTCCTGGCTTGCTTTCTTTTGGTCTTCTTTTGTTTTCCTTCCTTCATTTATTTAATCACATTATTATTTATTTCTATTGACTCCTTCTGAAAATAAGACCACTCTGACCTAGAACTAGTAAAGACTGAAACAATATCTCTTGATATCTTCATCTGTCATTTTCCTAGTTTTCACAGAACTTTATTGTGGGGATTAATCAAACCTTAAAATAAATCACAAGGATCTGTGTTTCTAAATCTTTTATCCTTGCCAGGCCCTATGAGTGCTTCTTGGTGGTCCCCAAGGATGCACCAGAGCTCAGTCTACTACTGTACTTCAGATTCGGGTGAATCTGCCATGCTGAGTACTGTGACAACAATAAACGTAAAATACACACTTCCATCCCCCTATGTTCCATGTATAAGCTATGTTATAATTGCATAACTATAAAACTAAAGCGAAAAGTAAGAAGAAAAAACCCAACAAAATAATACCAATGTAGGTTATCCACAGTGACACGTTAAAATTGCTCAGAAAGAAGGAAAATCAAAATGGAACAGATTTGGCTACATGTAAAAAGGAAGACTAATAATCCACATGAACAAAGGCTGGAAGTTCAGCAGTGAGTACAATAGGATATTCAAAGGGGTGGGAGAGACAGGCCTAACTGGAGAAATACTTTAATGTTTGGGATTGCGAGAGATAAAAGTGCACAGAAATGGTCAGATCAGATTTGAATTTATTTTATGTGCAAAAAAGAAACCACTGGCAGTTTTCCATGTTGGGGTTACATCTAGTGTAATGCAAAAAACATTAGAGATAACTAAACATTTCTTGTTGTGTTCTGAGATGTAGGCAATAAACATCTGAGTTTGGATTTTTTAACTGCTATTGAAGATGAGACAGATGGAAGGGAGGTATTGCAAAATAAAAACTTGTAGACTTTTTCTCCTGTTTTTAATTTTCTTTTGCAACCTTCCCCCTCCTTTTGACCAATTACCCTAGAAACTTCTGATCATCTGCTTTTCCTACCCCCTTTTTTGTTCCCCACACAGGAAGGGAATAAATTATTTCCTCATTCTTTCTCTTGTAAATTTGCTTGCCTCTGTTAAAGTGAAATTAGAATTGAAGTCCAAACTTATAAAACAAAAACATTCTGTGAAATTTGATTATAAAATACATTGTGGATTTTAAACTTTAGTTAATCATTTTTCTCCCTGCATTTTAAAATTGGTCTTGTATTCCACAATAAATTATTGATATATATTTCATAATTTGAATTTTAATTTTCTCTTCCAAGAATCACAAGATATTTTTTAATTCCAAGTGAGTTATATTTATTTTTTTGATGTTATAAAAAATTTCTACTTAATTATTTTGAGATCAAAGAATATTTTTTGTAATATTTCTACTTTAAAGTTGATTTGTAAATTTTTTTAATATTTTTTATTAAGTCATAAACACATAGATCATGTAGACATTGATGCCTTTATGGGGTACAATGTATTGATTTTATATACAATTAGGAATGCTTACATCAAACTAGTTAATATAGTCTTCACCTCATTTACTTAATTATTGTGTTATGACATTTGTACTCTATACTTAATAGATTTGATATGTACCCTTGCAATATGAATAATAGGAATGGTCCCACTATTTACCCTCCTTTGGTCAAATCTCCCCCCTCTCCTCCCATCTCTCTTCTCTTCCCTCCTTTATCTTGGGCCATAGTTGTGATTTATCTTTCTTATGAAAGTGTGAGTAATTATAAATTGGTTTCATAATAGTACCAAGGACATTGGATACTTTTACTCCCATTCTTGAGATACTTTACTAAGAATAATATGCTCCAGCTCCATCCATGTAAACATAAAGGAGATTAAAGGCTTCATAATATTCCGTGGTATACATATATCACAATTTATTAGTCCATTTATGGGTCAGTGGGCACTTGGGCTTCTTCCATGACTTGGCTATTATGAACTGAGCTGCAATGAACAATCTGGGGCAAATATCTTTGTTGCAAAGTGATTTTTGGTCTTTTAGATATACACCTAGTAGAATAATTGCAGGATCAAACAGTAGGTCGACTTTTAGATCCCTGAGTATTCTCCAACCTTCTTTCCAAAAGAATGTATTAGCTTGTATTCCCAACAGCAGTGCAGAAGTATTACCTTTTCTCCACAACCATGCCAACCACTGTAGTTTTGGGGATTTTTTTTTTTTTGCAATTTTGGCCAGGGCTGGGTTTGAACCCACTACCTCTGGCATATGGGGATAGCGGCCTACTCCTTAGAGCCACAGCCGCCACCCTAGTTTTGGGATTTTTTTATGTGAGCTACTCTTACTGGAATTAGATGATATCTCAAAGTGGTTTTGATTTGATTTCTCTCATGATTAAAGATGATGAGCATTTTTTCATTGTCTGTAGCCCATGTGTTTGTCTTTTTCAGAGATGCTTCTGTTCAAGTTTCTTGCCCACAATGAAATGGGATCACTTGCTCTTTTCTTATTAATAATTTTGAGTTCTCTGTGGATTCTGGTTATCAAATCTTTGTTAGAAATATAACCTGCAAATATTCTCTCCCATTCTGAGGGCTGTCTACTTACTTTACTTATTGTGTTCTTGGCTGTGCAGAAGATTTTTAGTTTGATCAGATCCCAGTAATGTATTTTTGGTATTGCTTCAATTGCCCGGGGGGTCCTCCTCATAAAGTCTTCTCCCAGGCCGATTTCTTCAAATGTTTCCTCTGCACTCTCTCCAAGAATCTTTATAGTTTCATGCCTTAAGTTTAAGTCTTTTATCCAATGAGAGTCAATTTTTGTTAGAGGTGAAAGGTGTGGGTCCAGTTTCAGTCTTCTATAAGTTGCCAACCAATTCACCCAGCAACATTTGTTAAATAAGGAATCTTCCCCCAATTTATATTTTTGATAGGCTTATCAAAGATCAAATGACAATAAGTCTCTGGGTTTATCTCTTGGTTCTCAATTCTGTTCCATACGTCTATCTTTATTTTTGTGCCAGCACCATGCTGTTTTGATCACTATTGATTAATAGTATAGTCTGAAGTCTGGTAGCATGATTCCTCCTGATTTGCTTTTATTTCTAAATAATGTCTTGGCTATTCGAGGTTTTTTTCTGTTTCCATATAAAATGAAATACTAATTTTTCCAGATCTTTAAAATATAACAGAGAGGTTTTCATAGGGATTGCGTTAAATCTGTATATTGCTTTGAGTAGTATGGACATTTTAGGAATGTTGATTCTTCCCAACCATGAGCATGGTATGTTTTTCCATTTGTTAACATCTTCAGCTATTTCTTTTCTCAGAGTTTCATAGTTCTCTTTATAGATCTTTCATGTCCTTTGGTAGGTAAACTCTCAAATATTTTATCTTCTTTGGCACTACTGTAAAAGGAATAGAGTCCTTGACATTTTTTTTAGCTTGATTATTGTTGGCATGTGTAAAGGCTGCTGATTTGTGAGTATTGATTTTGTAACCTGAGATGCTGCTGTATTCATTGATCACTTGTAAGAGTTTTGTAGTTGAGTCCTGGGGTTTTCCAAATATACAATCATATCACCTGTGAAGAGTGAAAGTTCGATCTTCTCTAATCCTATTTGGATACACTTGATGGCCTTCTCTTGCCTGATTGTGATGGCTAAGACTTCCATTACAACGTTAAAAAGTGGTGGAGACAAGGGCAACCTTGCCTGGTTCCTGAGCTGAGTGGAAATATTGTTAATTTTACTCCATTCAATACAATGTGGGTTTGCTGTTGATGGCCTCTATCAGTTTAAGAAATATCCCTTCTTTACCTATTTCCTTAAATGTTCTGATCATAAAAGGATGCTGGATATTGTCAAAAGCTTGTTCTGCATTAATTGAGAAAATCGTATGGTCTTTGTTTTTTTATTTTGTTTATGTGATGTATTAGATTTATAGATTTACATATATTGAACAATACTTGAGACCCTGGGATAAAACCCACTTGGTCATGGCATATAATTTGATGTGTTCCTGGATTCTGTTTGCTAGGATCTTATCGAATATTTTTGCATCTATGTTCATTAAAGATATTGTTCTATCATTTTCTTTTCTTGTTGGGTCTTTTACTGGTTTGGGGTTCAGGGTGATATTTGCTTCATACAATGTGTTGGGTAGTATTCCTTCTTTTACTATGCTTTGGAAAAGGTTAAGTAATATAGGTACTTAAATGTAAATATAGATTCGATAAAATTCTGATGTGAAGCCATCTGGTCCCAGACTTTTCTTTTGTGGGAGATTTTGTACAGTTGATACTATTTAAGTACTTGATATAGGTCTGTTCAACATTTAAAATTCTTTCTGACTAAGTCTAGGAAGGTGGCCTTTTTCCAAGTATTGGTCAATTTCCATCAGGTTTTCTTATTTCTGAGAATAGAATTTTTTGGTGGTATTCATTAAGAATTCTTTGAATTTCTGAGGTTTACTTATTTCACCTTTGTCATTTCTGATTGATAATATTAGGGATTTTAATTTTCTATTACTGGTTAGGCTAGCCAAAGGTTTATTAATTTTGTTAAACTTTCAAAAACCCAACTTTTTGATTCATTGATCTTTTGAATAATACTTTTGTTTTCAATTTTTCATTTAATTCTGCTCTAATTTTGGTTATTTCTTTTCTTTTGCTGGGTTTGGGGTTGGAATGTTCTTCCTTTATCAGTTGCTTGAGATGTCCCATTAATGTGTTGACTTCTTCTCTTTCTGTTCTCTTGAGGAAGGCTTGCAACGCTAAACTTCCCACATTGGACGGCCTTTGCAGTATCCCAGAGGTTCTGATAATTTATGTCTTCATTAACATTTTGTCCCCAAATTTAGTAATTTCCTTCTTAATCTTGATGGTGACCCAGCCATCATCCAGCATAAGGTTATTTAGTTTCTGTGTCTTTGTATGAGTATGTGAATTGAGTTCAACTATCATTTCATGATGATCCGAGAAAAGACAAGGAATAATTTCTGTTTTTTTAAATTTTGCTGAGGTTAGTCTTGTGACCTAAGAAGTGAGTTCCTCAATTTTGGAGGATGTTCCATGGGCTGATGAGAAGAATGTGTATTCAGTTTTGTTAGGATGAAATGTTCTGTAGATGTCTGTTGAATTCAATTGTTGTATGGTGAAGTTTAAGTTCAAAATTTCTTTGCTTAGTTTCTTTTTCTTTTTTTTTTGGTAGAGACAGAGTCTCACTTTATCGCCCTCAGGGTGCCACAGCTCACAGCAAGCTCCAGCTCTTGGTCTTAGGCAATTCTCTTGCCTCAACCTCTTTGCTTAGTTTCTTATTGGAGGATTTATCCAACACTGCCAAAGGGGTGTTAAAATCTCCAACTATTATGGTGCTAGAAGATATCAAATTGTTCGTGTCTGTTAGGGTCTCCCTTATAAATTGAGGAGCATTATGGTTGGGTGTATAAATGTTAATAATTGAAATCTCATCATGTTGAGTGCTTCCCTTAACAAATATGAAGTGACCATCCTTGTCTTTCCTTACTTTTGTTGGTTTAAAGCCTAATATATCTGCAAATAAAATTGCCACCCCTGCTTTTTTCTGATTTCCATTTGCCTGGATTACAGATGTCCATTCCTTCACCCTGAGTCTATATTTATCCTTTAAGGTAAGATGAGATTCTTGTACGCAGCAGATATCTGGCCTGAGATTTTGTATCCAATTAGATAACCTGTGCCTCTTAAGAGGACAATTTAAGCTGTTCGTATTAAATGAGAGTATTCATAAGCCTGGTAATATTTGGGGTGTAAAGTTTTTTGATAGTCCAGTGGACATTTTAAATCTTTTCCCACCGTGGAAATTGGGTTTTGGTCAAGTTTAGAGAAATGGACACCATGCTTGCAAAGGACAGTTACTGATTTTTAGTACATTAAAATGAAATGCTGAGAACAGGACAGTCTCCTGGCAAGCCTAGACACATTTTGTTACATAGGGGCAGTTCCCCAAGTAACTCAGTGTTCTACAATGATATAAGATCAGTCACTCACTAGTAAACATGTGTTAAACATGGATGCTCAGTACTTCTTCATGGGGGTTGTAGGGAAAGAACACATGACATGTGAGGAAAGAAAACATATCAATCCTTACTCATGCAGGCCTTGTATGTAATTACCTTAATTCTCCTCATCTGTTCTGTGTGTAATTACCTCAACTCTCCACACTTGTTGTGTATAACCTTAATAAATAGCCATTGTGGAGGGAGCTCTGGGCTACCCGGCACTTAAGGTTAGCCTGCCTCCTGCAAGCTTGTACTTCTAATCCATGTCATGCCCAGTTCCTTTGTGCCACAACCAAGACCAGGGACTTAGGGGTTACAACATCTGGCACAGATGCCAAGATACCGCAAGATACAACTGGACACCGGGGATGCAGACTAAAGGGGACAAAAGTAAGTGAAGTCTTTGGTAGACAATGGGAGGAAGTCTCAAAGAGAAACTCTGCTCAGAGAGAGCAGAACCTTTGGCCATACTAGAAACAAAGGAACTCCACTCTGCATAAGTGAGGCCTTTGGTAAATAATAAGCAAAGATATTTAGAGAAAATTATAAGTGACTTCCTGTTTGGGGAGTCATGAGAATTAGAAACTGAGGAAGAAGGGTATTTTCGAGCAGAATTTGAAAGTGAGGAGAATAGTAAGGTTCAGTGGGAATCTGGACCTGAGGACAATTGGGAACCAGGAGCGTATGAAGGTTTTTCTGGTCCTTTCTCGAGGGAGGAAGTAGGTGATACAGACACCAATAAGCAAGAAAATACCCCAATGTCCATTATGACAGCTCAGATTAAACAGTCGGAAGACCAGTTGAATGGTCTCACAGTTAAAAATACTAAGATAGCCCTCGACACAAGGGGTTCTCCCAGCACACATGTGGGCACATGCCCAGCACAGCAAGCCCCTTCAGTCAGGTCCACCTGTCTGTCTGACCAACCTTCAGTCATTCTCCCCTCTCCTGCCTGCAGACAGCAGGAAACGCGGGTGGGGGTTGTCAGCAGCGTCAGTGGCTATCGAGCATGAAGCAGGGTGGGGTGGGCAATGCCTTGCGGCACCACCCCCTCTCCAACCACCTTCCCCAAGCTAGGGGATCCGTCTCCTCCTCATGCCCCTGCCAGTACAAGGGACTGCAGTGAATAGCAGTGTCTACTGAGTTGCTGGGTCTGTGGCCACCCCTCATCCCAGGGGTGGTGCATTCATAGACATGGCCGAGGCCATCCAGGCCAGTCTGGGAGTGCCAACCTTGGTGAGGTGGGTATACACTCTGCTCTCCAAAAATATAAAAAATAAAATAAATAGTTAAAAATGTTAACATAGATCACTCAACATTGCCCTCAGTAGATGATCCACCTGTGACTTCTATTATGAAGGCTTTATTAGAGGGGAAAAAGACCAGTGACTTTACTTTTGAAGATACTATAGGGCTTTTGCAAGTCATAGTTACTAATATCCCTCCTAGTCCAGAGTACCCTCAAGGAAACTGCAGGCAAAGAATATGGGTCTGGAGATCTACTCACTCACCAGCAACTTAAGCCAGTCCCATCCCTTTTACATGCCACCTCAGGTAGTGCCACTTTAGA
>CAUYON010051313.1:0-101939 GCA_963573935.1 Arctocebus calabarensis | reverse complement strand
TATTGCCCTGGGTAGAGTGCCATGGCGTCACACTGCTCACAGCAACCTCCAGCTCTTGGGCTTAAGCGATTCTCTTGCCTCAGCCTCCCTAGTAGCTGGGACTACAGGCGCCCGCCACAGCGCCCGGCTATTTTTTTGTTTTGCAGTTTGGCCGAGGCGGGGCTTGAACCCACCACCTTCGGTATATGGGGCCGGCACCCTGCTCGCTGAGCCACAGGAGCCGCCCGGTATTATGTTTTTCTTAAGATTTATTATGTTTTAGAGATACATGAGATGCTGAAATTTTATAGGTGAAGTAATATGATGTATAATTTTCTTCAGAATAATATAGGAGGGGGCAGGGGCCGAAACCAAGATTGGCCATGAAATGATTATAAGTTTGGTGATGGGCACGTGGCAGTTCGTTGTACAATTCTGTCCTTCAAATTATCCACAATAAGAAAAAACATTATGTATTAAATGCTGTCAATTTACTTTAAGCATTTTCTTTTGTTCTTCAGTTTTATTAACACTTCCTCAAGTGACAGGTTCTGGGATGTCCAACCTCTTTTTTATACTGAAAGAAGAAGAGTTGTCTTGGGCAACATTAAATATCCAAACACTAATGGGAAATGGTGAGCAAAAGAAAAGATCTGTGCATAATTTTTGTGATATCTGACACCACGCATACGCAAGACAGGCCTCAAATAATCCACATATGGCCCATGGGCAGTAGGTTGGACGCCCTGGCAGACTATACCTAAAAGAATGAGATATTGTTACACTTTGGGTAGAAGGTGTCACTAATGCTAAAGTAGGGAAAAAATTGCTCATGAAAAGAAGTATACATTTTTTTTGTACTAATGGATTTTCCCCAGTTTTCAAGCTGGGATCAAGGGGAAAAAGAAAAGAACCTTAATTTTTCTGGCATTGCTGTTTGTCTTTAGTAGTCATTTGGCCTTTTTGTGAAGACAAGTTCCTGACAGAAAAACCCCTATGCACTGATAGGCCATAGCATTTAAACTCAGGCTTAATTCCCCTGGATTCTATGTGATTTCCAAGGAATAAATTTTCTTTGAAGAGACTTCGGACATTGAGATACAAATCATACAGCCATAGCTATGGCTTCTGAGGCCCATAGAAAGTGAGGTGAACTGTCCCTCTTTAGCAGCAATGGTATCTGTGGCAGACATCCTGAATTTCACTAGTGAATTATCTTCTCCTCTCCTCTGTCCTACCAATAGAGTAAGTTAATCCCATTCCTAGTTCTAGGAGGGAGTCTGGGTTGGAGTAACCTAGTTAGCACAATCCAACCCCTTATGCCCATAAGGTTCTGGGGAGGATATATGCCCAGTGCTGGATCAATCAGTCTATATTATCAGTGCTGTCATTATATTGG
The DNA here is from genome assembly GCA_963573935.1 of Arctocebus calabarensis. Taxonomy (NCBI): domain Eukaryota; kingdom Metazoa; phylum Chordata; class Mammalia; order Primates; family Lorisidae; genus Arctocebus; species Arctocebus calabarensis. The sequence goes on along the minus strand of CAUYON010051313.1, from coordinate 100,561 downwards.
AAAATAGGAATCTCTTCTACAGGACTTCAGCAAAGATTCCTGCATCCTTAACTTTGTCAGGCAGTTATCCTTCTACCATAAAAGGAGGAGATGTTAGGATGGTGTTCATATTGAGGACTGCTCAGAAGAAAGATGGAAAGAAACAGGCATTGGGAGACGTGCCTGAGATGTTGGATAAATCAACCATGAGGTTGCCTTTCCTTGAGACTGTTGAGTTCTGAAAGCCAATAAATCTCCATTATTGCTTAAGCCTAATGGGCTATATTTTATTTCATTTGCAATTTTTAGGAACCTCTTAGTATAAATGGCACAGTCTTATCAATTAAGAAAGAAGCACTGGGGATATAATATTTCAATGAAGAATTACAGGGGTGAGAATACACTGTTTACTATGTTTCTTGAATTGGTCTATGCGTCATATTAGACATGTTAAGACAATATTGAGAAGACCTAGTTGGAAATAGCAAATAAATATACTTAGTATGTGACTGGATAGACCTAAAGGCCTGATTTTGCTGAGAAGGATTCTGCCTGGTTGGCCGAGAAAACGTAATACAGCCAAGTGAAAAGGTAGATGTGATACTTCAAGATCTGTGAAGTAACCTGCATGATGTCTCTAGTTATTGGGAGTACACTGTCACTAGAGGTTAAGAGCTAGGAGCAGATAAAATACGTAGATGTCTAATTTTATCTCTTATGCTGGATAATGGAAAGGAATAAGACCTATGACATAAGTGGGTACTCTTAAAGTTTTCTTGTATATTGCAGATGATAAGACATTTCCCAGAAGTATAGACCACATTTGGTGCTGAATCAGCATTTGATATCTATCCATCTATCTATCATTGTGTATAGGTCCTAAAAGTCATTTTGCTTGGAAATTGGGACAAATGTTGCAAGAAGGTGAATATTAGAGGAAATAATGAAATTTTAGAACTGAGAGGTACTTGAAATATCACCCAATCTAATTCTCTTATTTCATTAATTCAGTAAATATATACTGAATGGCTAGTACTCAGTAAGCACAATGAAAGGTGTTATCAAAGATAAAAATTTGTGAGGCGGGGTGTGGTGGCTCATGCCTGTAATCCTAGCACTCTGGGAAGCTGAGGTGGATAGATTGCTTGAGCTTAGGAGTTTGAGACCAGGCTGAGCTAGAGAGATACCCCATCTCTCTAAAGAGAGGCCGTTGTGGTGGGTGTCTATAGTCTCAGCTACTCAGGAGGCTAAGGCAAGAGAATTACTTAAGCTCAAAAGTTGGAGGTTGCTATAAGCTGTGACACCAGGGCACTTTACAAAGGATGACAAAGTGACTCTCTCTCAAAAAAAAAAAAAAAAAAAAGATAAAAATTGTCTAGGACAAAAACAGTTGCAGTGTTCATCTTAATAGAAGGGCAAGGGCAGACTACAGAGCTTAGCAGGCTTTTCCAAGACACAGTGGGGAAATGACAGATGCGAGATTTTTTACACACAGAACATCCAGCTCTGAGTACAGGACTCTTTCTATTATATCTCGTGGTCTAAGGCAGTTTCCAATAGTAAACAACCAAAAGGCCAAGCTTAAGTGCTATCATTTGCAAAAAGTTTAGCCATTAGAGGTCCAAACAGTGAATGAAATACTAGTTAGACAGTTCCTATCTATTGGGAGCTGGTAATTTACTTTGAAAACTCTTAGTGTAAAAATCTAATTTCAACCCATTTTCTCAGAGGGTAAATTTTATTCCATTTCCTTTTCTCAGGGCTCTGTCATTAGCATATTAAACTAATGAGTCAATCAATTATTTAAAACTGGCAATATTTTTTATTATGTCTAATTAAGTGTTTAATCAGGACATTCTGGTCTTTAATCCTCTGAAAGCAGCATTCACCAGAGAATGAATGAAATGCTGGGTGGAACTTTACTCACAACCTCCTGTATTCAGAGGACTAAAGAGGAAGCTGGTGCCCTAACAAGGCAGGTGAACAGAAACAAGTCATAGAAAAAATAAAAGTGGCAATAAGCCTGATCAGTAGCAGCTACTGACTATATGCTTCTGAATAGACTGTTAGCCATGGAGAAGGGTTACTACCCTCCCAGCTTGGAAATTTGGCTCCTGCAACGCCCATGGCATAATGAAATTGAGATTATGGACAAGTAAGGCACTTCTTGATTTTCTCTAAACTGTTTCCTCTAAAGCAGGGGTGTCCAACCTGCAGCCTACAGATTGCATCCTGATTTTGTGAGGACTTTTTTGCTTATCTGTGGTATTGCATATCACAAAAATTATGTGCAGATCTTTTTTTGCTAATCAGGTTTTGTTACTGTTTGTGTGTTTAATGTGTGGCCCAAGACAACTCTTATTATTTTAATATGTTACAGAAAAGGAAAAAGTTGGAGCTTTAGTTAACTAATTGCCTCAATATTTGTAAAATCTTTTAAAGACTATCTGAAAATTATTTAATCAGTAAACATACTACAGTAATTATACTACTTTTCTTTACTACTTTTTTATCCTACTACTTTATACTTGATTTCAAAAGTACATATCAAGCATGTATTTATTTAATGTTTAACAAGATCATTATATTTCCTGTTATTTCACCATATTACCTAAAGGCCAAACCATCATAAAACTTAATCTTAAAAGAAAATCCCAGGAAATGTCCAGGCATCACTCAAAGGAAGATAAGGCAGGTGGAAGAAAGAAGTTAATTCATGTATATAATCATAAATAAATAAAAAGAATATTTATTCACTGTTTTCTAAGTTCAGAAACCACTTTGATTATCCCTGGAATATAATGGATAACAAGATGGTCATGAATTTTGCTCTCTTAAAACTTATGGGGTTCCAGGAATATGGACAAACTAGAAATTGCAATGTCATGTGGTAAATACTAAGATAAAGAAGGGTATGTGTTGAAGGCTATGGATGACTCAGGAAAGATGGAGTAAGAGAAACTTCTGAGAGGAAATGGTATATGAACAGACACTGGCAGAACTAGTAGGAGGGAGTCACATTGCCCAGCAGAATAATGGCTAAAACATCTCACTGAAAACAACTAAAAACTTTGGGTAGACTATTTGAAACTTTTTGTACTTTTTATATGTGCCAGTGAGTAGATAAGAAGATAAGCTCCCAAACTAGGCAAAAGTCAGAACTCAGAGACATAGCTTTTGGCCTAAGTGTATGCCAAACAGGGTGAACCTGAGCTTTCATGTTAATGGACTTACAATGCTCAGGTAAAAGAAAACATCCTGGTATAGGTTTGGAGAGTCCAATACATCAACCACAAGGATTAAGCTGGGATACAAGAGGTCTTACTCACAGTATAAGAGTGAACTAGAAATAAACAAAACTCACTTATAGTTTCTTTCCTCTAGAAGGCTAAAAGTAGAGCCACTATTTTGAATCTTACCTCTTTGTGAAAGAAAATGTCTCCCTCAAGGAATAATAATCTCAAGGTAGTCCCCCAAACTTTAGAATTCTGAACCCCTACAACTTAAATAATCCAAAAACAAAAACAAAATAATCCTTAAGGTGAAATGTTAGCTTAAAGGGATTTAAGGTTGCTAGAGCTCTCAGACTCCTAATAGTAGCAAACACAAATACTCCCTGGGGGAATTCACCTATAACTGACAATATATAATACACAAAGAAACAAGGCACCATGAGTGAAAGTCAGCAAACACCAAAAAGTATAATCAGATCCCTAAAATGTTTATATATTGAAATTATTTAAAACAACTATAATTACCATGTTGAATTACATAGGATAAGACTGAAAATATATTTTTGGTGAAGAAACTATAAAAAGTGAGTTTATAGGCCCAACAAGGTGGCTGAGAGGACAACGGAGGATGATTGCTTAAGGTCAATAGTTTAAGACCAGCCTGAGTAAAAGTAAGACCCTGTCTCTACAAAAGAATAGAAAGCTTATCTGGGCATTGTGGCAGGTACCTATAGTCCTAGATACCTAAGGGCTGAGGAAGGAGGATTGCTTCAGCTTACTGCTTTGAGCTTGTAGTATGCTATTATGACACCATGGTATTCTAGCCTCAATGACTGAGCAAGACTCTACTTCAGAAAAAAAAAAAGGCCTTATAGATTTCAAAATGTACCAAATAAATTTCTAGCAATTAAAAATTGAACAATTGAAATTGCAATCCCAATGGATAGGCTTACCAGCAGAGTAAACTTAGCTGAAGACAAAATTGCTCAAAAAAGAAGACAGCTGGAAAAATAAACAGAATGCTGCACAGAAAAAGAGACAAAGTCATAGAAAATATGAGAGATTAAGAGGACTGGAAGATAGAGTAAAATGATACCACATACATCTAGAAGAGGGAACAAGAATGGTTTGTAATCATCAGAGAAATGCAACTCAAAGCATTCTGAGATATCACCTAACTCCAATAAGATTAACCCACATCATAAAGTCCCCAAACTGCAGATGCTGGTGTGGATGAGAGAGAAGGGAACACTTCCACACTGCTGGTGGGATTGTAAACTAATATAGCCTTTTTGGAAAGAAGCATGAAGAATCCTCCTCTAATTAAAAGTAGACCTTTCATTTGATCTGCAATCCCATTACTAGGTGTCTACCCAGAAAAGCAAAAATCATTTTGCCACAAAGACATTTGCACCAGAATGTTTATTGTGGCTCAATTCATAATTGCCAAGTTGTGGAAGCAACCCAAATGCCCATCAACCCTGGAATAGATTAATAAATTGTGGTACACGTATACCATGGAATACTAGTTAGCCATTAAAAAGATGGAGACTTTATATATTTTACATTTACCTGGATGGAGTTGAAACACTTTCTTCTTAATAAAGTATCATAAGAATGGAAAGATAAATATCCAATGTATTCAATAGTATAAAACTGATATATAAACAATTGCATGAACAATAAAACACTAATGAGCAATATGAATAATAAAACACAAACACATATGAACAATAAAACACTAATATAGTCTAGTAAGGGGACAGAGGGAGGAAGGAGTGGAAAGGAAGAAGGGGGGAGGATGATTGGCAGAAGGAGGGAGGGCATGAGGCAGGATCTCACCTAATGTACACAGTACGAGGGTATATACATGCCCCTGGATGAGGAGCTCTTTTACAACTGGAACGTTACCCTGGAAATGAGAACAATGTAATCTAAAAATGTGTACTCATAATTATTTGAAATTTTTTAAAAAAAGTTGTGTGTTAGAAACTGCTAACCACTCAGCAAAATCCACATGTTTTATTTCCTGGGCATGTAGACCATACTTCCTTTCCTTACTTGGTATTATGGTGTCTGTATGACTGAATTACACCCACCCAACATAAAAATTGTGTGTGCCTTTTCTAGGCCCAGTTCATAAAATACATTTTATGTGTGCTCCTACATGTTATTTTTTCCTTATGCCTGGCTTGGATGGTGATGAGTTTGGAAAACCTCATGTTGAAGAGAGGTAGTACTTTCATCAGCTGGTTCCCTGAATGCCCACATAGAGGAGATTAGCCTTGCCTAGTTACGCACCTACGCATGACAGAAGAGGAATTAATAAAGTTCCCTTCTGTTGAGCCTTTGCATATGTAGGTCTGCTTGTTACCAACTCACTAGACAGGTATTAAAGGCAGGTTTTAAAGATAATGGCAGAGAATTTTCTAGAATGAATGAGAAATCCAATCCTCCCATTTAGAAATCCAAACAAATGGCAAGTAGGGGGAAATTTCCATTCTAAGGGCATCATGGAGAAACTGCCAAACAATAGCGACAAGAAGAACTTAAAAGTAACTGAAGAAAAATGCCAGTTAACTTTCAAAGGAGAGATATTTCAGTTGAGAACTGACTTATCAACTGAAGCAATAAAATTACAAGACAATAAATTAATATCTTGAAGAGATATTCAGAGACACAAGATCATTTTACATGTGAATATCTATATGCAAAGAACAGGGACAATATAAAAATGGTTTTAGACAAATACCAAGCATTTGTCACCAAAGGAACTTCACAAAAAAAATGCTATAAGATATACTTCAGGCAGAGGGAAAATAATCCCAGATGGAAGATCTGAGAATTAATAAACAGAAACAAAATATATGTAGATAAAAGTAGAAAGTTTGGTTGGTTAGAAATAATAAAAATACAATACATTACAAAAATAAAATTGAGTTAAGACCTGGAAATTGGTATTGAAATGTTGAGTCTCTTTTATTTGGGGAAAGGAGAGTAAAGAGATTAAATAAATTTAAACTTTGATGACTTATAACAGGTGCATTAAAATTTCTATACCCAAAATAGATTGTATTACTCTAAATTAGGAAGCAGGATAAAGCAATGAGAAAAAAATTACCAAATGACATGAAGAAGGGCAAGAAAAAGAGAACAAAAGAAATATTTTTTAAATGCAGACCAAATAAATAGCCCATAATTAGATGTTTAGAAATGAATTCACATATGTTAGTAACTACAATAAGTGTAAATAAACTAAAATCTCATTTAAGAAAAAGATTGTTAGTCCTGATAAATATCCAAAATATAGCTATATATAGTTTTTAAGAGATACAGAAAACTTACAGGTCAGAGAATGGAAAGTAAGTAAATGGAAAAAAATATGACAAGGCATATTCTATGTAAACTATTATATATAAAAACATGTAATAATAATCAAATATATTATTTTATAAATTATGATAAAATATATATTGAAAATAGACTTGAAAACAACAGGTGCAAGTGGGGATTATTATCCCACTTAAGAGGATTATTATATGACATATATAATGTAATTTATATAATTACATATACAGTATGTAAGGGATGCAGTTAACTAGGATTACATAACAATTCTGCCCTCATAACAACTCAAAACACAGCATCAGAATGTATAATGTCAAAAGAATTAATAGCATTATAGGGAGAAATTTAAAAGTTCATCAACCTGATAAGATATAGTAACATACTTCTTTCAGAAATTGAAAGAGCAAGCAGATAGTAGTCAAAATGGATGCAGAAAATTTGGCCAACGTGCCTAGTAGCTTTATTTGCTGGACTTACACAGAAGAATGCAATAAATGTAAGATAAAATTTCTTTTCAAGTGCAAACAGAATTTTACTAAAATGGAATACATATAATGGACCATAAACCTAATTAATAAGTGTTTCAAATGAATTGTCCCACTGACCACATTCTCTGAACTCAGTGAAATTCTTAGAGATCAAGAACAGAAAGTTGACTGGAAAAATCCTCATATGTTTGGAAATTTAGAAACACACTTGTACACAAATTGTGAGTAAATGAAGAAATCATAGGGAAAATTAGACTATATTAAATTTAACTCCAGATGTGCTGACATTCAATAATTTTTGATCTGTTACAATGGCAATTTCATAAGATTTCACCCAAAATTCAGAAATTAACTATGACCAAAATATTACTTCATCAGAACTTGTGGGAATATAGCTAAAGTAATACTGGAGAGAAGTTTATAGCTTTTTTTTTTTTTTGCGGTTTTTGGCCAGGGCTGGGTTTGAACCCACTACCTGCAGTATATGGGGCTGGTGCCCTACTCCATTGAGCCATAGGCACCACCCAGAGTTTATCGCCTTTTTTATTTTAAGGACGGCTTGAAACTAATTGTGTTAATCATTTAACTTGAGAAAATGAAATGCAAAGAAAATAAAAGCAATATATCTATATATATATAAGCATTAATTAATGAAGTATGAACATATAATAAAAATGAATATTGGTTCTGTGAAAGAATAATTAATTTGATAAGACTCTGGAAAAATTAATCAAAGGGAAAAATTAATCAAAATTAATCAATAGACACAAACATAATATTAGCAATAAAAAAGACAATTTCAAACAATCAAAAAAATGACAGAATATAATTATATAAAATTTATATAATTGATGTGCAATGTAAAATATCTATGCACTTAAAAATGCAGGGCCTAGAAGGTTTTTAATAAGTAAGCTCTATCAAATATTCAAGAAAACATTAATTGTAATTTTTCATGATCTATTACAAAGTATAGATAAAGCTAGCTTAATTTTGGTATCAGAACAGATAGTGATGAGACCAAAAATAAAATCACCTATGATTATATCTACAACAATCCTCAACAAAAATTATGTAAACAAAATCTAGCAATATATTAGAAATAAAATATATCACAAATAAATTTACTCCACAAATATAAAGTGATTTCACCCTATAAAACCAATTAATATAGTTTATAACATTAATAAATTGGAGAAAAATCATTATAGACAATTCAACAGAAAAGATACAAAACATCATGTGATAAAATTCCCTATATATTATTTATTTTTTTAAGTAAAGATTTTTGGCTTGGCACCCATAGTACACTGGTTACAACACCAGCCACATGCACCAAGGCTGGCAGATTCAAGCCCAGCCTGGGTCAGCTAAACAACAATGACAACTGCAACAAGGAAATAGCTTGACACTGTGGTGAGTGCCTGTAGTCCCAGCTACTTGGGAGGCTGAGGCAAGAGAATCACTTAAGCCCAAGAGTTTGAGGTTGCTGTGAGCTATGACACCATAGCACTCTACTGAGGGCAACATAGTGAGACTCTGTCTCAAAAAAAAAGATTCTCCTCAATCTAGGAATAGAAAGAAACCTCTTTAACCAGGTAAAGAATATCTACAGAGAACCTAAAACAGGAAATAATGAAAGTATTTCCTGCAAGACTGGAAAGAAGGCAAGAGTAGAAATTCAGTAGTTAAAAGTGGTCCACAGCAAGTAGAAATTCAGTATTAGACTTGGGGACTTAAACACTGTCCACTATCAGGTTTTATTCATTGTGTGTGAAACTCTATCCATGACAGAGATACGAAAAAGAAATGAAAGTATAAAGGTTGAGGATACCCACTAAAATACATAAAACAAACAATAGAACTGATATGCTAATAAAGGAGAGAAAATGGAATCATGTAAAATACCCAACTAAAACCATAAAAGTCAGAAAAAAAGTGAAAGACAAAAGTAGGAACACAAGAAAAAGGCAATAGAAAACAATAAAAAGTAGGTATTAATCCAAATTATGTCAATGATTGTTGCATGACCAGAGACGTGAGGGAACAGCAGCTTTGCCTCAGGTGCAAGCTTGCTTCTGTAATGTTAAAAGGTGCAAGAAGCAGGTTACAGCCTCAAGATTTTGTGGGATGAAGAAGCGCCCACAATGATCACTTTTATGTCAATGCCTAAATGCACCAATTAAAAGACAGAGATTGTCAAAGTGTTTCATGAAAAAAGACTCAGTAATTTTATGTTTTCTATAAGAAAGTCACTGTAAATGTAAAATGCAGATTAGAAATAAATTGATAGAGAAAGATATATTATGCTAACACTGATCAAAATAAAGCAGGAGTAACTATATCAGTTCCATACAGAACACACTTCACACCAAAAAAATTATCATTGGTAAAAAGGGGCATTATAATTATAGGAGTCAATTCTCCCAGAAAAATATAATTGTAAAGTGTATTCATTTAACAACAAAGCATCAAAATACGTAAGACAAAAAAAGGCAGAATAGCAAGTAGAAATAAATAAATAAATTCAGTATTAGAGTTGGGGACTTAAACACTTCTCTATCATAAGTGGACAGATACAGTGGGCAGAAAATCAGTAAGGACATATTTGAGCTCAATAGCAACATCAATTAATTGGATTTAATTGACATCTATAGACTATATCATCCAATAACAACAAAATACATGTTCTTCTCAAGCTCACATGGAACATTCACTAAGATAGATCACTGTGTCTTAAAACATACCTTAATAGATTTTAAAAAAATAAAAATCAAACAATGTCTGATCTCAAACCATAATGAAATTAAACTAGAAATCAATAATAGACAGTTGGGAAATCCCCCAAATACTTAGAGATTAAACAACACATTCCTAAATATCACATGGTTCAAAGAATAAAGCTCAAGAAATTTAAAAAATACTTTGAACTAAATTAAAATGAAAGCACAACTTACCAAAATTTGTGGGATGTCATCAAAGCAGTGCTTAGAGGTAAATTTATAGTAGTATATGCACATATTAGAAAAGAAGACAATTCTAAAACCAGTAACTTAAGCTTCAGTTTTAGGAAATTAGAGAAAGAAAAACAAATTAAGCAGAAGAAAAGTTATTATAAAAATTAGAGCAGGGCGGCTCCTGTGGCTCAGCGAGTAGGGCACCGGCCCCATGTGCCGAAGGTGGCGGGTTCGAGCCCAGCCTCGGCCAAACTGCAAAACAGAAAAATAGCCGGGCGCTGTGGCAGGCGCCTGTGGTCCCAGCTACTCGGGAGGCTGAGGCGGGAGAGTCACTTAAGCCTAGGAGCTGGAGGTTGCTGTGAGCAGTGTGGCACCACGGCACTCTACCCAGGGCGATAAAGTGAGACTCTGTCTCTACAAAAAAAAAAAAAAAAAAAAATTAGAGCAGACATCAATGAAATTGAAAACAGAAAAGAGAAAATCATCAAAACCAAAAGCTGGTTCTTCAGAAAGATTATTAAATCTATAAAACACTAGCCAGTTTAACTATTGATAAGAAAAAAATAAAGAGGAAACATATTACTAACATTAGATATGAAAGAAGAGATATCATTACAGATTCCAATGACATTAAAAGAATAAGAAAGAAATACTACTAAAAACTTTATGTTCACAAATTTAACACCTAATTTAAACAAATCAGTTTCTTAAAAGACACAGTCTTCCGATACTTGCACAAAAAGAAACATACTATCTGAAAAGCCTTATATCTATTAAAGAAATTGAATCAATAATTAACTTTCTGAACCAAAAGCACCAGGTCCACATGGGTTCATTGGTGAATTTTACCAACAATTTGAGACCAATACCTCTCATTAACACAGAAGCAAAAATCCTCAGTAAAAGAATAGCAGATTGTATCCAACTATGTATAAAAAGAATTATATCCCCTAACCAAGTAGGAGTCATCTCAAGCATTCAAGTCTGGTTTAACATTGAAAAATCAATTAATGTAATCCATCACATCAACAGGCTAATGAAGAAAAATTGCATTTCATATCAATAGATGCAGAAAAATCATTTGACAAAATCCATTTCCTATTTATGATAAAAACTCTAAGTAAACTAGGAATAGTTAGGAATGTCCTCCACTTGATAAACAATATTTACAAAAACTCTGTAGCTATCATCATTCTTAACAGTGAGAAACTTGAAGGTGTCCCGTTCAGATAAGGTACAGAGCAAGGATGTTCTCTCACCATTTCTTTTCAACATCATGTTGGAACTCCTGCTAATACAATAAGGCAAGAAAAGGAAATAAAATGCATAGGGATTGGGAAAAAAATAAAACTATCTTTGTTCATATAGACATGATCATTCTATGAAGAACATCCATAAAACTACAGCAATTAATAAATTATAGCATGGCTGCAGGACACAGGTTAAAGCACAAAGTCAATTGCTTTTCTACATACCAGAAATGAACAAATAGAATTTAAAAGTAAAAATATAGTATCATTAGCACCCACAAAAATAAAATGCCTAGATATAAATCCAACAAAATACATACACAATCTATATGAGGAAAATCACAAAACTCTGATGAAAGTAATCAATGAACTAAATATATGGGGAAATAGTCCATGTTCATGGATAGGAAGATTTAATATTGTCAAGATGATAGTTCTTTATTTGCTTGGAGTTTTTTTGGGAGGGGGTGTAGTCTTACTCTGTGGCCCTGTGTAGAGTGAAGTGGCATCACAGCTCACAGAAACCTCCAACTCTTGGGCTTAAGAGATTCTCTTGCCTCAGCCTCCCAAGTAGCATGGACTACAGGCACTCGCCACAATTCCTGGCTATTTTTTGGTTGCGGTTATCATTGTTATTTTGGCAGGCTGGGGCTGGAGAATCTGCCAGCTCTGGTGCATGTGGCTAGCGCCTTAGCCGCATGAGCTATAGGCAGCAAGCCAAGATGTTAGTTCTTCCAAACTTGATCTATAGATTCAAGGAAATCCTTACCAAAGTTATTTTGAGGATTCTAAAATTTATATGGAGAGGCAAAAGACAGTATAAGTAACACAATATTCAAGGGGGAGAACAAAGTTGGAAGACTAATGCTACCTGCCTTTAAGACATAACATAAAGCCACCACAATCAAGAATGTTGAAATGGTGTTGGTGAAAGAATGAAAAAACAGATCAATGGAACAGAATAGAGAGCCCAGAAATAAGCTCATGTGAATGTAGTCAAGTAATTTGGACAAAAAAGCAAAGGCAATAAAATGGAGCAAAAGGAAGTCTTTTCAACAAATGATGCCAGAATAACCTGATGTTCATTTGCAAAACAATGATTCTAGAGTAGTTATAGACTTTATACCCTTCATAAAAAATAGCTCACAATGGATCATAGACCTAACTGTAAAAGTGAAAAACTGTACAACTTTCAAAAGATGACATAGTAGAAACTTTAGATAAACCTAGTTTTGGCAATGACATTTTAGATGCAACACCAAAAACACTATGGATGAAAAAATAATTGATAAGCCTTTCTTCACCAAAAGCAAGAACAAGTGCTCTATGAAAAACACTATCAAGAGAATTAAAAGATAAGCCACAGCCTGAAAGAAATGTTTGCAAAAAACACATTGGAGTTATCTCAAAATACAAGGGACTCTTAAAACTCAGCAATAAGAAAACAAACAATTAGGCTGAGGTCAGTGGCTCAGCCTAGCACTATAATCCTAGCACTTTGTGGGTCCAAGTCTGGAGGGTCGCTTGAGATTAGGAGTTCAAGATTAGCCTGGTAAACATAGTGAGACTCTCATCTCCACAAAAATTTAAAAAATTAGCCAGTTGTGGTAGAGCATACCTATAGTCTCAGCTACTTTGTAGACTGAGACAGGAATATCCTTGAGCACAAGAGTTTAAGGTTATAGTGAGTTATGATCATGCCACTGCATTCTCAGCCTGGGTAACAGTGAAAACTTACCTCAAAATATATATATATATATATATATATATATATATATATATATCAAAAAGAAAGGAAAAAGGAAGAAAAATACCACCCAATTTAAAAATGGGCCAAAGACCTTAAGACACACTTCACCAAAGAAGACATACAAATGTCAAATAAGCACATGTGGAAAGATGCTGCCCTTCATATGTCATCAGAGGAAAAAAATGATGGTTTGGGGTAACTAAAAAAACAAAGTAACCCCATTTGAATGCACAGAAGGAGTGAGAGATCAATCAGGGGCATGACACTAGGATCAAATCATTATGCATATTTTTTGCCTATAACATGTATTAAGAATTACATGAGTGAAGCTACCTTACTCAACCTTTTTTGTGATTCTAATAAAAAAAAAAATTAACCCTTCCCGCACCCAGGGACTGTCATGCACAGCTGTTTTTAATCTGAAATTAGGACATATTCTGGTTTGCCCACAGAGTTCAAAGTACTTTCTTGGATATATAAGCACATAAATATCAGTAGATGTATAACACATAACGTATAACTTGCACACATACTTATGTAAGTTTTTTAAATAAGCCAGAAGAGAAAGAAGGCATACAATCTACATTTAGATCTCTCCTGTAAAAACAAAGGATGTACAAATGGATTGCTTGTGAACTTTTGAACTTATAAACAAATAGATTTATGAATAATTATACTAAACTAATTACTTATAAGTAGAAGATATTGTCTACATAGATTTGAGTTTAGCTGTAGTCTATAACCTGACTGTGGAAAACAGCATAAGCTAAACATTGGCAGAACAAAATTGTAGTTAGTACCTATAAGGCATTTATGCTAAATTTATCAGTTCTTCTATCACATCTAGCTGGCATGACCAACCCATTCTAAACAAGACCATTGAAAAAGCCCACTGCAATAATCCTTTTACAGCACTCTGATGAATCATTTATAAAAGAATACATTTTGTTAAAACTAACGCGTCCGAAACCACATGGCCCCCATCCACTGAGTTCACATGTGTGGGTGGTAGGTTCATTTTAGATTCTTTTTTTTAATCATCTTGTGTGGATAAGTATTGTTAACGATGTAACAACTAGCATATTCATTGCCAGTGGATATTTGATCATCAATATGCTTTCGGAAAAAAAAAAAAAACCCCTTGTTCCAATGAAAGGACACTCTGCATATGCTTTACTCCAACTCTTCAGTCTTTCACAACTGAGGCTCTGTAGAAAACACGAGACAGACACGCACATGCAAGCTGGCGTGCTAGTTTGAGATGTAATTGGATACACATTTCTCCATGGATTGAAGTATTTGTTTAGAAGTGCATTTCCCATTATACTTTTGCACATTTATTTTTTATTTATTTTTTTCAGAATTGGTTTCTTTCATCGTTTCCTTTTTTTAAAAGAAACTTATTTAATAGTGTGAGAGGAGGTTAGTTGTGGTTTGGAAACGAGTTGTGGCCCCTCAAATATTCATGTATTGGAATAATCACATCCTTTTTTACTGGAAACCATTCCATTTTCCCCCACAAAAACTCACGAGAGTTTGGTTCTTCTGTTTTCCCTAAACCTGGGTCAATCAGAAGAACAAAAATCTCAGTCAGACTCTTGGTGTATAGAACTGTGGGACCAAAATGGCCACATATTTTTTTTTAACAGATCCCCTCTGTGAGTTCAGCAATTTTCTGAAAGAGTGTTCTCACCTCTTCTCACTCTCCCCTTTTGGGACAGTCACTCATATGTTGGAGAATGCCAAGAACTAGACGTCTCCTGGAGAGAAATGCCACTCAGCCAGCAGAAGACTCATTCTATTGTTAGCGCCACTCTGGTCAACAGAGCTGTGCGTTGCTGGTGGAAATTCAAGCGTGAAGCCAATTTTTATGCTCTAGATGGCAAAAAAATGCAGCTAATTCTGAAGGGTTTCTCCTTCTTCCCCTAGCAGCTGGTATGTTTACATAGTGGGGATGAAAGGCCTGACATCTGTGTTTACATTTCTATGTCTCAGGGTCCCCCAAACCCACAGTTAGGACTCATTTATATCCAAGCACCTCTGCCCCAGAATTACAACAGCAAAGTCTTTCAACTTCTCCTCGGCAAGGGGCTTTGATCTCCCTGTGCAAAATGCTCTCTGATGAGTTGTGATTGGAAGAGGAGAGCTGGGAAGGTTTTATACTTTGACAGCTTCCTCTTCTCTTCTCCACTCCCCGCCCCCCAACTGTACAGGAACATGATCCAGATTTTTAAGTACCCAAAGCTCTTTCTGTAAATTCCATGGAGTCATCAGAATAAAGTTAAAACAGACTATGATGTGACCAAAGTAGTGGGTCTCAAAAAAATTTATATTTTTAATAATCACACTTACTGAGTATAATTTCTTACTCCAGTTAATTAGAATCACCTGTTGCTCATTAGAGATTAAAAACTCCAGAACTCCAGGTAACCTCACTGAATGTGAATACCTAGGTGTGGGCCTAGGAATCTGTATTTTTTCACATCTAGGGATGAATCCTATACATAAAATTGTTTAAGAACCCTTAGACTCTTTGGGTACTGGGGAGGGGCTTTTTTTTTTTTTGCCAATGTTATTTAATTTTATTTTTAAAAAAATTTTAAAGCCATTTGAAAGATATAAAGCCTACATGGCCAATGATTATTCTTTTTTTTTTTTCAAAACTGAAATATTTAATTCTTACTTTTTTTATTAAGTCATACACACATAGATTATGAATACATTTATGCATATGTGGGGTACGATGTATTGATTTTTTTCTTTTATACAATCTGACATAGTTACATCAAACCAATCAACATACCTTTCACCTCATTTACTTGATTATTGTGTAAAGACATTTATGTTTTACATTTGATTGATTTGCCTTTACCCTTGCTATATGCTCCATAGATATGGTTCTGCCTTTACCCTCCCTCTATCAAATCTCTCCCCTCCCCTTCCTTCCCACTCTGTTTCTCTCCTTCATCCTGGGCTATCATTGTGTTCTATCTTTCATAAGAAAGTGTGACTAAATAGAAGTTGGTTTCATAGAAGTACTGAGTACTTTGGATACTTTTTCCTTTCATTCCTGAGATACTTTACTCAAGGTTCCAGCTCCCTCCATGTAAACATAAAAGAGGTAAAGGCTCCATCTTTTTTAAGGCTGCTTAGTATTCCGTAGTATACATATACCATAATTTATTAATCCATTCATGGGCACTTGGGCTTCTTCCATGACATGGCTATTACGAATTGAGCTGCAGGGCGGCGCCTGTGGCTCAGTGAGTAGGGCGCTGGTCCCATATGCTGGAGGTGGCAGGTTCAAACCCAGCCCCAGCCAAAAAACTGCAAAAAAAAAACGAACTGAGCTGCAATGAATAATCAGGTGCAAATATCTTTTTTGCAAAGTGATTTTTGGTCTTTTGGATATACTCCCAGCAGAGGAATTGCAGTATCCAACGGTAGGTCAATTTTTAGATCCCTGAGTGTTCTCCAAACTTATTTCCAAAAGGAACATATTAGTTTGCATTACCATCAGCAGTGGAGAAGTATTCCCTTTTCTCCACATCCAAATTTGAAAGTTAGGGTGTATAGTCTTTGTGCCAAAATACCATCTCATTCACTGCATCCTCTGACACTTTCAGTGAAATGGGGGTATTCTTCCCACCTTGAAATCAGTGTCATTTGATGACATGAAACATCTTCTTTGAATGTTTGAATATCTTGCTTAATTTCTCCTGACCATATCATACTACTTTCTACTCATAAATTTTTGGCTTAAAAATTGAAGCAAAGTTTCAAAAATTGAAGCTCAGGAGGTTAAGAAAAATATTTATCAAACCAAGTCTTCGGAAACTTGATCTGGGACCTGATCTAAATTTCATTGCTTGTTAATGCTATACCTAACATCTGAAATGACATTTTGTGGCTTTTTTTAATTAAAAAATTTGTATTGAGACAATTGTAGATTCATATGTGGTTGTAAGAAATAATACAGAGAGATGCTTTGTACCCTTTATCTACTTTCCTGCAGCAGTAATATTTCAAGAATCTAAGTAGGAAGCACATCCTAAGAAGTGTCATAGGAATGCTGTATAGTGAGTTAAGGAAAGAAGTGGTGATCAGGACAAATGGGGAATGTGACCAGACTATGATTGACTATTATGGACTAAATGTGTGCCCTTCCCCAACCCCTAGGATTATTATATTAAAATCCTAATCATCAATGTGATGGTGTTAGGAGGTAAGGCCTTTGGGAAGTAATTAGGTCATAAGGGTAGAGTCTTCGTGAATAGGATTAGTGCTTTTATGAAAGGCTCTCTGGAAAGATCTTTTGTCCTCTCTCTACCATATGAGGATATAATGAAAAGCTGGCAGTCTGCAACCCAGAAGCTGACGCTCATGAGAATCTGACCATTTAGTACCACAATCTTGGATTTCTAGCATCCAGAGCTGTGGGTAATAAATTTCTATTGTTTCTAAGCTACCTAGTCTGTAGTACTTTGTGATAGTGGCCCAAGCTAAGAAAAAGGCCTTGAAAGATTTACATTAGGTATTTGTGCTGTTTCCAGCTTCTGGAATATAAAACTGGTAACAAATGCCAATCAGACCTGATGATGTGGGTCAATGCTCAGCTGAACTCCCACTATACTAGAGTTAGACTTCATTGGTCTTCACATGTTCTAGGAGTTTCTGAAATTCTAGGAAATGCTACAGAGCACTGAGATTTATATCCTAGAAGATCTCTTAGCTTGCCTAGAGCCAGAAATACCTATTAGAAATAATTTTAATTGGGTCCACAGAACTGTCTGATGATCTAGTAGTCACTGAAGGGATCTTTTGGGTTAGGAAATAAAACAATAGAACACTTGCTTTGCAAAGGAAAGTCCAGGTTCTAAGAGGGCTGAGGGGTTAGCATACACTGGGTATAAGAGGTGGCATAGTTCTATCTATGCATTCAGTGAGAGTGCACATCCTTGACCTCTGCCATGTTCCTCTTTCCTTCTCCCTTCACTATGTCATTTGCAGAGTTCTGCTGTCAGAAAATTCTGTGATAAAGCTAATCCAAGGAGCTAATGGAGATTTTCTTTTAGTATAGTGGAAGAAGCTCTCTGGAGGTCAAAGACTGAAGGCAGGGTCAACTCTTCACAGACGGTAGTCTGGGTCCATCAGTGATTCACAGACCACAAGGTGAATGTCAAGGCCAACCATGCTATGGATACCAGTTCTATTAATTTGTGGCCAGCTACAGAAGACATTTACGTGTACCAACTGCAAAGAGAAGTAAATCCACATGGGGCTCTGTTGATGATTCTGTCCTTTGTACTTCTCTATTTCACTTCCAATTTCAACTGTGAAGGCTACGCATTTGTTAATATACCTAAAGAGCCCTATTTGTAATTTTATATGTCTGCAGTAGGAAAATTTTCATAGCCTAAGGATCCCACAGTAAAAAGCAAAATGTGTGTAATTCCTAAATACGTATGGAATTTTAAGCACAAATTCACTTAGAGTATTAATGACTTTAATGAAGACAGGCATCTAACTTAAAATCAACAAATCATTAGACTTGCAGTAAAAAAGTGTAAGCAATGCCCTAATTAATACACTTGCTGATTATTTTCCTTGATAAAGACATTGACTGTTAAATCTAATGGTGCTCAAAAATCAACTGAACAGTGAAAAAGGCAACCAAACAGTGATGTGAGGCCATTTAACCAAAAAAAGTACTTTTTCTCCCTATTATTTTCCATCAGAATAACATTTTTATTATCATAATTTTTGTATTATTATGTGATCTAGTTTGTTATTCTGAATGAATTCAAACATCTTTGAACATAGACACACAACCTTAAAGTAGTCTATATTATAAAGTACATAAAGTACAAGGCATTGTGATGTAAGAAATATAATTTCTGGTCTCAATTGCATTCTTCTAGGAGCCTACTTTTGACACCAGATTTTTACCCATGGAGAAAAGTGAGGTAATTTTGGCCCTAGCTTTATATAAATTGGGCAAGGTCTTATAGCTACCAAGTGGTCGGAGCTTGGGCCCTGGGACTCCAGAAATTCCCATTACTTCTCCTGTGCCATGTTTGAGAAAGATTCTTGGGATATGAGTCAGGAGCTTTAGTGCTCTCCCCCAAGCATCTTCCATATTATGAGAGTTAACTCCCTCCCTTGAGAAGTAAAGAGTAAGTAAGCAGGCAAATTCCATGAGGAACACAAAGTCTTTAATTGCTATTCGTCACTTCTCTTATTCAGGACGAGATTAATTAACTCTGATCTTTTCATTTGCATGGGCCTAATGGAGATGGCCCAATAATTGCTTCTTAAAATACTATGTTGAATAAATGTGAACTCTTTTCACTCCTTTTTACTGTCTGAACTTGTTTTAGACAAAAGAAGTCTATGATTAAAAACAGAAAAAAAAGCCAAACATTTCAAATCTGGTGGTGAAAACCCTTTTCATCATGCTCACAGATACCATCAAAGTCCAAGAAATACTACAGTTTATTAAGATGTATATTTTCAAGCTTGATGTAAATGACAGGGCCTCAAGCTGCAGTGTGACTCCAGGCCCAAACTAGAGACAGTTCCCAAATTTCTTTCTGTTACCCAGAAAGAAGCCCAGCACACAGGCTGTTGATCTGTCAAAAACTTAATTCTCCATGACAGTTTCCATTGGTGACTGAGGCGAGTCAACATCCTGGAGTTCACATCACCTTGGACAGCGGCTGGAAGGTAGGACAATAAAGAGACCATAATCGTGATAAGCAGTGATTTACCCATGAGATGTGAGAAAAATAATCATTTAAATGAAAAGATACTATCAGTCATGAAGGTGGACCTGATTAAATAATAGACCAGTATAAACCAGAGAGTTATGATCTACCAGCTACACAATGTGGGTTATCAAAATAGTTGAAGTTAATGTACATTTTACATATAGCCTTTCATTAGCTGCTTCTGTGACTTCTATCCAGAAGTTATCTAGGGACAATGACCAGTTTCTATATTCTTCCTGGTCTAACCCAGTCCCTGCTAGAGCATTTGTGGCCTTGTCCAGCCTGGTGGACAGAATGGTGATTTTTTCTCTGGTCTTACCACAGGCAGCCCTATGTGTTTTGCTTTGCTCATTCACGTTCACCAGTGTTGACATCTGAATATTTCTTTTGGCAAAACATCCAGAGCAGCAGGGCTCCAAGTGTTTGCCCTCTAGGGTCCTTTGAAGGATGTGGATTGGTGGTGGTGGTGGGGGGGGGATGTCCCTGCACGTCATTGGCCCTGCCCTGTATTGGCACATTATATCTGTCAGATGGACTTGCAGCCACAAGATCCTTGACCATGTCAGTCTGTGAACTGAGCTGGAGCATGGCAGTTTCAAGATGTCACATACCTTCCTCTGAAAATGGGCTCTGTTCACTCCTCTTCTCCTGTCATCTGAAGCCTCTTACTTCTGAAAGCTTCAGGTTGGTACATGGGGAGGGGGGTTCATGCAATGGTTTAGGTACAGCCTAAACCATTTGAAGGTTCACTTCTATTATCTATCCCTAATCTATTGTTCATCTTTAATGGTTTAAAATACTGATTTTCACATCAGCTTTGCCTATAGAAACTGAACTAGCTTAGACATCAGTGATCTCAAGTTCTTTTGGTGGTGTCAGCTATAGCTCCATCCTCTCAACCTCTCAACTGCTTTAAAACTTGTATTCTCAATATTACAAACTGTGAAGCTAAGGTCCCTTCCAGGATACTGAAATCACTCCAGTTGATAGTAATGCCTTTTAGAAGACTTGCCTTCAGCTGTTCTGATCAATTATCTGAAATTGGTTATTTCAATATTATCAGTTGATAATTGGTCAACTCTTCAGTTTTTGGTAATGAATGCCAAGCCCCTGTATGACAAATTTCATCCCACACTTAAGTCTGGTATGAATCATACCTTCCCATGGCTGACACTTTAGCACCTGTAGGCGGGTAAAGGACCAAACGTTATCACTTGACTAGTGCGATCTATTACAAGTGCAGTAGGATTTGGTGCCTAGAAACGTAAGCTTGCAGTAACACAACCTGATGTTTCTTTCTTTTTTCTCATTATATGGAAACCATCCAACTTTCCCCAATGTTTCCTTCTCTCTTTGATTATGCTCATGTGTGTAAGTGGTTAGATTGTTTTAATCAGCCACTTAAAAACCAGGTAGCAAATGAAGAAGGCAAATTCAACCATTTGATTTAGGCACAAACTGAATAGCCTTCAAACTGAGTAGCCTTCTAAAGACTTCTTGTACATGCTGCTGGGTTCACCTGAGTTGTCGGCTTGAGTCCTTATTTGTTCTCTCTGTCTCTAGCTACTTTGCTTCCCCTGACATTTTTAAGGTTTGTTATGAGAAAGTAATCTGGTAAAAAATGTAATACTAAAAAAATTTTATCTAACCTGTCTACATATGTACCAAACATTGTGCTAGGCATTTGGTACAGTCCCTTCTCTCTGACTGCTTACAGTCTACTAGACAGGCTAACTAGGTAAATAAACAAATACATAATTAGAAATTAGTAGAATTATGGAGGTGAAACCCATAATAGTACCTAGAGCATGTTTAAAAAGTGCAAATTATCATTCCTGTTAATAGGAATTATAATTATTATATAACATTGCTACATGTAACATATTATATAATAGCATAGTAGATAATTATTGTACAAGATAGATGTTCTGGTTATCTATTGTTGCCTAACCAATCACCCCAAAATTTAATGGCTTAAAACAACCATAACAACCACGGATTTTGCTCATGAATCTGGCAATTTGAACCAGTTTCAGTGGTATTAGCTGGGCATCTTAACTGAAAGCTGGAGGATCCTCTTCCAAGATTGTTCACTTTCATGTCTACTATGTCGTCAGTGCTAGTATTTAGCTGAGAGCTTAATCAGGGCTATTGGCTGGAGTCCTCAGTTTCTCTTCACATGAGTCTTGCAATGGGGCTGCTTGAGGTTCTTCATTGCATGGAGGCTGGCTGGATTCCAAGAGCATTTCAAGTGACAGACAGTGAAAGCTGCTCTTAAAGCTCTGAACCTGAAAACCAGCAGCATTACTTCCACCATATTTGATTGGGTAAGCAGTCACTGAGCCTGCCAGTTTTTAAAAGGAGAGGCCATAGGCACTCTTCTCAATGGGAAGGGAGCCAAAAAAATTGAATCCATTTTTGATCTAAAATAGTGGGTTTAAATAAAATACAAGTTCTAAAATATATCCACGTTTTATAAAATACCAGCTTATTTGCTACAGCATATTTGCATTTTTTTTTTTTTTTGGTGATAGAGTCTCCCTTTGTCACCCCCAATAGAGTGCCATGATGTCACAGCTCATAACAATTTCTGACTCTTAGGCTCAAGTAATCCTCTTGCCTCAGCCTCTCAAGCAGCTCGGACTATAGGCACCCGCCACAATGCCTGGCTATTTTTCAGAGATGGGGTCTTGCTCTAGTTCAGGCTGGTCTCAAACTGGTGGGCTCAGGCAATCTACCCACCTTGGCCTCCTAGACTACTGGGATTACAGGAACACATTTGCATTTTTTTTTTATTGAGACAATTTCACTTTCTTACCCTCAGTAGAGTGCCATGGTGCCATTGCTTATGGCAACCTCAAAGAAATTCTCTTGCCTCAGCCTCCCGTGTAGCTGGAACTAACTCACCTGCCACCACACCCTGCTATTTTTTTAGTTTTTTTTTTTTTAGCAGGCCTGGGGTGGATTTGAACCCACCAGCCACAGAGCATGTGGCCAGTACCCTAACCACTGTGAAATGGGTGCCCCCATATTTGCATTTTAACAGCAACTTTTTTTTTACAATTTAAAAGCAAAATTTTTTTACTTTAGATCCTTGTGTAAGATTGGTGGAATAAATAATGTTGCCCTCATTCCACAGGGAATTGAGAGAGAGTGATTTTAACTTGATAAAGGGACCAGCCACACTGTATACAGCAAAACTAAAGAAGTTTGCTTCCTCCCAGGCCCCAGGTGCTTTCCATAATTTTGTCCAGCTTGTGATTGGGCTTTAACCAGTCACACACACTGGCCTGTGACTGAAGAAGAACGCAGTTTTAATGGTCAGATGAGCGCACCACTGGTACCCAAATTTTACAATATCCAGCTGTGGAATGTATCATCATGTCTCTGAGGCCTCATTTACTGAGATCATTGTTCAGTTTGGGTGTACCATCTGTTGTCCGGATCTTCCTAAGTGATTTTCTGGATTGACTTCCTTTTTCACTGGGAATGGAAGAAGTTGTCAAAAGCTCGGTCCATTCTTTTCTGCATTGTAAAGCCATCAGGACTTAATTAGGGAAAAATTCTTCAGTAACAATTGATTTGCTCAACTATCATTCAATTTCAAGTATGCTCTCTCTGTCTCTTTAAAAATTATTTAAAAGTTGTGGGCTGTCCGACTTTGGTCTTGAGTGTGTCCCCCACCTATTTTGCATCCTGTTTTTAGTGAATTTCTATAATTAGATTGTAATTTGAAAACTACTTTGAAGTTCAAAATGTGTTGGAAATTTTCATTTAACACTGATTCTTCTTAGCTCTCTTTAGATTCAGACAATTAAACTAAAAAAATCGAGCTGATCAAGCCTGATAGCCTTGAGTTTTTAAAAAATGTTTTAAACTATTGACTATGCCTTTGGCAAATCTACTTCATATTTGTCTCTGGCACCTTTCCCTAAAGTTTTAGTCTCCATTGTATTTAAAGAAAAGTTTCAACCATATGTTTCTTATTCATTTATAACTAACTTATTTAGAATTAGATTAGGAAGCTATTGTTTTGTAAGAACGTGTACTTTAAGGTACATAATCCATTTTAAGCCCTTTCTTTTCTTTAAACAAGGAAAAATTCTTTGTTCAACTTTACCTGAAAATCAAATATTGGTTTGTTTCAAGATCCTGAAGCTATAGACTTAAATGTCAGTGTATTCCACCAAACTCTGTCCCCCTGTGCTTATCTCAGAATTGGTATGGCTAGATTCGTGAACAAATCATTGGATTGTTGGGCAGTGTGTGACCAGTTTGCCTTGAGATTTCCCTAAGGAGCTAAAAAACATACATTTATCTAGTTATGTGTAGATCAATGGGTCTATTCTCTGGTGAGATCATATTAAGACTTCCACAGATTGGGGGATACAATAAAATATAGTTGAATACCCCATTATTGCAAATATTTAGAATTGGAAGAATAACAGTTCTACAGGGAAAGCACTTTTCTAAATACAAGAAAGAAACATTTTGTATGAACCAAACACAGGTGAACATAGAAAGGAAACAAGAGAATAGAAACATTGGAAAACTAAACCACTGGAAGATAGCTAGCAGAGAATTGCTGAAGGTGAGGTGAGGTTCTAACAGTGGCTCTACACCTGGCTAACAAACAGAGTCACAAGCACAGACTCCTGGACCTTGGGATGAGTCAATCTAGGTAACATGTATTTTCTAAAAGCTTCTCAAATGATTGTGACAATTATTCTAGTTTGGGGACCATATCATTATTGGAAAAACCTTTGGACTCTTCTCTCTCTCTCTCTCTCTCTCTCTCTCTCTCTCTCTCTCACACACACACACACACACACACACACACACACACACACACACACACAGAAACATGAAAATGCATAATTATCAATAGGGAATTAAGGTCCACTCTAGGCCCACACAGTCTCTCCTCCTATCCTGAATTCTGAGCTGTCCTTCCTCAGACTTTAGGCCTAGAAACTGCATAAATCATCGGCATCCCTCATGCATCCTTCTACACAATTCAGAGTCCCTCTACCACCAGGGCCTGAGCTAGGTGGGAGAACAGTATAAAGTAGAGGGCTACTGACATCAGCAGCTGTAGGGAAGCACTCACTTGGCATCTTTGGCCCTTTATGTCCAGCCCACAACTTTACTACGTGCTTCATCATGGAAGTCCAACGTCATCACCAGGACACTGACAGATGTGAAATCCTCTAAACCATGATTATATATTATGTACTTTTATTGTTTTTTTGGAATCTTCTCACGATCTTCAATGGAATTCTTAATTGCCCAAATGGACTTGAGTAAACAGGTCCTTGATGGTGCTAAGTCCTGAGGATGAGGTGGAGCCCTGAGACAGTAAGTTTGTAAACTCCATCACCCATCCAGTCAGAGCAGTGCCTTCCCAGCACTAGGCTTGAGAAATAGCCACCACCAGGATCAATTGTTTGTCTCAAGATAATGGTTGGGAAAGGGTCCAACTTTGTTTCAACAACTGAATTCACCAAGTGAGTGCTCCTCCTCTGATTTTACTAGAATGGCATTTTCAACAGTCATTAATGAGCCAACTACTATGCAATTTTATAAATTAAGGGATTCAGGCTATCATTATGTGTAAATCCTCCCCCAAATTATCTGCTCTAGTCAGAAGACATGATCTGAAAAAAGGATATAAGAATGTTTTGGAAAATAATGACATTCTGTAAATAAAATCTAGCAGCAACATTTCTTGGCAAAAATGATGCTCAAGTCAACATGCCTCAATTCATTGCTACATGAATCAGAAATTAATTCTTCCACAATCATTCCTACACTGCATACATGTAACATCACTAGCAGGGTCTGAACACTCTGCGGACAGCTAAGCTCATAATACAATGAACCAAAATGAATGGAATCCATTTAAGAGGGTAAATTAGTGTTCTTGAAATTTTCTGAGAGTTGAGTTTACAGTGACTAAAATATATGAAGCTGGCAAAGAGTGTGAGGGGGATGAGGGGTGTGATGACTTTGGGGTCCACAGGGGGATTTGTATTCCCTGGGAGACAACTCTAAGGCCAAACATTTAAAGTCTATGTTGACAAGGAGATGATGTTGCTGGAACTATTTTTTGTTCATCTTCTTTGGTCACTTCCTTCATTTCCATGGAATGAAGTTAAGTTCTGCTTCTGGGGTCCTTTCTGGCTCATCCCTGCCCTTTCCTTCTAACCTTCCATCCAAGTATCAGAGGAATGTGAAACATCCAAGTGTCCTGCTTAGGAAAATGTATTTAATATTGACATTGTTTTCCAGAACACCTCAATGGGATATTTTGGTTGTGAGAAGTTAAGTCTCAGGTCAAGATCCAGAGAAACGAGGCAAAATAGCAAGGCATGAATTGCCCTTATATGAAAAGAAGTGGAAATGTCTTTGTGTGAGGGACCCATAAGAATCAGCAGCATGGAACTAACAGAAGATCAAGGGAGAGAGGCTAGCATACAACTTGATGGGCATTGGCGGTAGTAGGAGATAAGTGGAAAGTTCAATATTGCATTTAATTTGTTTGCTGCACTCCTCTGTGCTGGACCAGAATCCCCCTGGAGCACCTTGAACTTGATTAGAGTCTATTCAGTATATCTCCTTGTTTTGGTGATTATTTGGTAATTAAAAAGACATGGGGCTTTAGTTCACATCAAGTCATAGGTGGTGAGAAGATTGACACAGGAGATGAAACGCTGGGTAGAGAGTCAAATTTCAGACAAGGCATAATAGTAGAGCAGGAGGGCATTGAGAGAGAAGAAAGCCCTGGAGATTCCTTTACTCTTGTCCAAGTCACCCTCACATCTCATAATCACTCAATAGTCTCTCTATTCTCTTGCCCTGTTACAAAGCCCAGCTCCTCTAACTCAGTGGACAAAGCCCTGTGCAGCCCCACTCACAGGTGCCTCTCAGCCTTCTCACCCACCATCTACCTCTCTCCCCTTGTCTACTCACACTGGCCTCCTTGCCATTTCTTCTCCACATACTCCCTCCGATCTCAGAAGTCTACCTTCTGTGTCCCTTCTGCCTGTTTCTGGTCTCAGATCTTCCTTATATGCTACATTTGTGAAGAGACTTTCCATGACCATCCTTTCCAGAAACTTGCCCTTCAACCCCTTACTCTGTGCTCTTCACTCTGATTTATTTTTCTTCATAGCTTTTATAATCACCTTTGACTTTTATTTGTTTGTTTATTTATTTACTTATTTACTGTCTGCTCTAAAAAGACCAGTGGTTTCTATCTTCTGGCATTTATGCCCTTGTGCAAACCCCTACCATCTTGAGTATGGGCTGAGCCTAGTGACTCCTTCCTAATAAATAGAATTCAGGAAATGTGAAGGGATCAGCTTACAAAAAGAGTGACTTGCACCTTGCCTTCTCTGGTCCCATCTCTCTCTCTGGAGTCTGTGCTCTGGGAGCAGCAAGCTGCCTTGTTGTGGGTAAACTATGGAGGGGCCCAGGAGACAAGGAACTGAAGTCTCAGGCCAGTGGCCAGCTAGGACCTGTAAATGGCCACATGGTGATTGTGGGAGCACATCCTCTCCCAGGTGGACCTTGAGATGACCACAGCTCCAGCTGACACTTTGGAAAATCACAACCCTGACCAAGGCCCCCAGCTAAGCCACGTCCAAATTCCTGAGCTCTAGAAACTAAAAGCACATGTTTCTTGCTTTTAGTCACTACGTTTTGGGGTAATTTATCATGCAGCAATATCTAACACACTCCTCCACAGGAACATGAGCTCCAGGAAACATGAGACTGCGTCCTGTTCAGCATTCTCTCCCAAGCAAGTAGCGTAGTGCCTGGCGCACAACAGGCTCTTGATACATATTGAGTTTCAGTGAGTAAATGAATATTAAGGGGTGGCTAGAGAACAACAGGTTTCTCAAAATGTGTTGGATGGAGGCTTGAGCCAACACTGCTATTTAAAGCTAAGGCTATTCTTAAAGTTGACACTAGAAGTCTCAGAAGTACTTATGGAACAGTCTGGTAGCAGCAGGCACCCAAGACTAATCTCTTGACCGTGATTAGTGATGCTGGTCTCCGTTGCTTAGCAAACTTTCACTGCCAAGCCCCTGCTGAGGGCACACAGTGGCCGTGCACATGTGCAAGAACGACTCAAACCTCCACGCTCCCGGTCTGTAAAGACCTCACAGGGCTGTTGGTAAAAGAGAGGATAAAATATGTAATGAGCTACAAGTTCTTCCTCCATAAATAGTGGTTTCCTCCCCCTCAGGGGGCTTATTTTCTAAAGTGAAGAGACAAGATTTGTATGTAAGGAAGAGGACTCATGACGCTCCACATGCGGTGTGATGTGATGTCAGCCACCAGATGTTTTCCAGGCAGGAGTTATAATGGGATAATGAATTATTTTTCTGGTTCTGCCTTTCCGTAGCATAGGATATTATGTGCACTTTGTCATCTGGGAATAACAGCAACAAATTCTACATTTTTTCCCTCAATAAATGCTAGAAAGGAAAAATATGATAAAAATGATAAAGTAATCCTGACCCTGGAAGTGAAATGATAAGAGTGTAATAATATTTGCTCCTACTACTGATGACGTCATAGTGATTATTTTATGCAATTTCAGGAAAATTCACTGTTCTCAAAGACTAGCATCTATATCCGGGAAAGATGATGCAGGGAATCTCAATCCATACTTACATAGGAAGAATCATGTAGAAAATAATGATTTCCTCCTATTAGTTTATTCTAACTTACACAAAGAATTCCTTGAGATTCTAAAGAACCAATAGGCCAGGCACTGTGGCTCACACCCGTAATCCTAGCACTCTTGCAGGCCGAGGCAGGTGGATTGCTTGAGCTCACGAGTTGGAGACCAGCCTGAGCCAGAGTGAGACCCCATCTCTGAAAAATAGCCAAGTGCTGTGGTGGGCACCTATAGTTCCAGCTACTTGGATGGCTGAGGCAGAAGGATTGCTTTGAGCCCAGGAGTTTGAGGCTGCTGTGGGCTATGACGCCACAACACTCTACCAAGGGCCACAAAGTGAGACTCTGTCTCAAAAATAAAATAAATAAATAAAAGGAAAAGAAAGAAAACCAGTAATAGTAACAATAAAGACTTTTCTTTTTACTAGGTACTAATATTAAGATTTTGAGTAGCTGTTTTAAAGGGGAGTAGTGGGTATGGAATCATTTGAGAAAATTCCAGGTTTCTGAAAGACATTTCCCTTAAAAAAAAAAAAAAAAGAAAAAAAAGAGAAAGGAAAAAAACCAGCCTAATGTGAACCACATTGAAATCGGTACATCTAATCCTATGGAGAAAAAGTGACCGTGGCTGTCTACACATATAGGCAGGTCATTCAAACTGATTCAAAAACTCCACTTCCGTCAGTGGTCTGCATGTGTCCGCATGGTGACAAATGGCTCCGGCAGGGCTTTTGAGGTGTTGGTGCCACCAGCGAGTGCCAGATGGAATGTGTTGAAAGTTCTGATTTGTACCTTTCAGACCAGAGGTACTTGCCAAAATGGATGGGTCCTTCTGGCCACCTTTTTTAAGTGCAGCCACAGGTATTCCGCTGAAGCCTGTGGGTGAGAAAGACATAAACAGGGGCTATAAATTTGTCAGACCAGGAAGCCACAGGCCGTTTAGTAAATGGCAAACTCAATGGCCCCAAAGAACAAAGAGGTCTCTTTTCATCAGATTGACCAGGCTCATTTAACAAATATTTATTGAGCAGATGGAAGAGCCACTGACAACCTCTCTTATTTAAAAAGTGCCTGAAGTAAGGGAACAAAACCCCAAATCACCTGGGCCGATATGGACCTCACTCTGGACTAACTCTGGGCAAGCACTGTCCTGGTTACAGGCTGGACTCTCAGTGTGCTGCATGCATGGGGTGAGTTTTCAGCCTTGACTTGCTCAGGCCAAGACCTTTCATATTTTGGAGGAAACACAACTTTTTCTATAGCGCTAAATCCAGCTGGAAAGTGATGGAGCTGGGATGATAGTGCCAAAGTTTTCTAGTTAATTGTGAAGATAAGACCACCTACGTTTTACTTCACGAATTGAATTGAGCTAGAGTTAATTAATCAACATACTACTTTCAAAATAAACATGTTCATCTTCTAGCTGATGCCCACTTTCAAAATCCAGGGATAACTTTTTTTTCTAGCCTCTTTTGCCAAATATAAGCTCTTTTTTAAGCTTCTGTTTAATCTTCAACTTTAAATCCACATACATACTAGCTGGTGATGTGTCTAATAGATTTGATATTTTCTTTGAGGATGCAAGTCTTTACATTTATCTGTTTAAGCCAGTAGCTCTCAACCTTAGCTGCACATCAGAATCATTTACAGGAACTTTTAAAGATCTCTGTGCTAGCTAGACCACACCCAAGACCAATTAAATTAGAATCGCTGCGGGTGGTAACCGGGTGATGACCATGAACATCTGAGGTTGAAACCACTGATTTTAAATAATTTTGCTCTGGCGCTCGCTACTTACATATCCATTTCAACTGGCCTGCTCTGGTTTTAGCTCACCTGTCTAGAACTATGATTTGGCCGATTCAATGCCTATTCCCAAGTGCTCTCTCATTAGCTGTTTCTAATATGAGGCTGGGAAGAAGTTAATTATTCTCTCTCCCAGACTTCCTGGCAGCTGGAGGTGCACTTGACACAATTCTGCTCAAAGACAAGAAAGTGAATGTCTGTGGAGAGTGTCTGGAACGCCCATGTGTGCTGGTGTTTCCAATAAAGTACTGGTCAACTCAGGGGGTTGAATTTTTCACTTCTCATCTGAGCGTATACACTCATCTAAATGTCTCCATAGACATACAGACTGAACAAGTGACTCGAGTCGAAGGTAATTTGAGTAAGAAGCCAAGGGAGAATTTTATCTCTTTTTATTAATGACTTGGTCTCTTTCCATTTCCTCATAAAGACCCTGGCGTCCCTACCAAAAGTGTCCTACAGAGAAGGTAAAGACTAAGGAATTTGAGAACCCTAAAGTTTTCTTTGAAATTCTGTGGGCATGATGATGAAATGATCACTTATGTAATGCTTGTTGGACATGTGATAGTTTTAGGGAGAAGCCAGTGTTTTGTCAAGGTCAAAAACACTGACTCCAAGCCTCTGTATACTTAATGTATTTGCTAATTTTTGTTTAGTTTTTTACTGAAGTATAATGTACCTGTGAAAAAAGGGAACATGTTATGATATAGAGCTCAAAGAATTTTTACAAATGAATACACCTTTGCACCTGATACCCAGATCACAAACCAGAACATTATCAGAAACCCACACACCCTTGCTCTCCCTTCTAATACCTACCTTCCTTATCCTTATCCAAGGATAAGCAGAAGACTGCCATTCTTTTTGTTTGTTTGTTTTTAAACAAACTAAAGAGTAAAAGTACAAGGTCATGCCTTCTGCTATTTTCACATGCTTTCTATTGCAATGGGGAAGTGAAACCTGTACCATGGCACATTTAATTATGGGAAAACGAAAAGAAAGAAATAAAGGCCAGACCAACAAAGCAAAGATTTAAGTTGGCATGGCTTTCCGTATAATTGTGATGCCGGCAGGTACTCGATAAACATATCAGCATTGTTAAAATGATTTATCCGCCAAATAGTTGAATGTAAAATATTATCAATACAGGTGTCATCATTGATCTTTCTTGCATCTCACTGCTGAAGAATGGGGCTGTAAGATGATTTCAACAAACAATCCTTGACAGGAAACCAAAGGCAACGAGGCACAGGGACAGACAGCTGACAAATGCAGTATGGGGCCATTAAAGCATGTGATGAATTTGCCAGGAAAGTATATATTTGTGCAAGAGGTGAGCTCATATCTCCCATAAATTTGTCAGCCGTGACACAGTGTTCCCCGGCTTGGCATGAGTAATGCCTTGCTATTTGCTGCCTTTGTCTGGCAAAAGCTCTATCAGTCACTCCAGGGTTATTTACAAAGAAACGTGTCTATCAGTTACAAGGACATGACTTTGCCGCTAAAAGATAACAAAAGAGGAAATCAGGCGGTGGCCTCTCGGCGAGGGATGCGTCTTTTCCAGACAAGCTCTGGACTGGAATGCTTCAGAAGGACGGCAATTGGCCGGCTGGCCCTGTGCCTGGCATGACCAGCCTCAGTGCATTTATCCACACTGATTAGATTAGAAATTATTAATAGGGGGCTACGGAGTAGAGCAAAAGGTCATTTAGAGTTTAATTCTGTTCTCAGATAACTTCATTTCGGCTGATGGGATTGTTATTGTAGGGGTTTTATATGTTTATAGGAAACAATATACTCAATAATGAAGTCCTGCCTCCTTCTGCAAGGTCAGGAAAGCTATTGTGTAGCTAGATTTAAGTCTTCACAATTGTGTTAATTAAGTAACAGTGATTGGACTGGGTCTCCTCTTGAAATGCATTTAAGGGCCTAAAAGCTGCCGAGAACGTATTCTTTCAATATAAATATATAGTAAAGCAAGTGAGACCAGAAAGCTGCCCACGATTGAGGAGACAGAAGAGCTGACACGAAGCTTTTACTTAAGGAAGCCAGGAGCCTGGTTGGCAGATGTAACTTCTTGCTGCATAAATACAAATGTCTTGTCAGTTTAGGATTAAATGTAACAGGGCCCTTTTGCTTTACTCAGTTCCTGTTGAATCTGAAAGATAAAGTTATAGAATTTGATGTTGCCAGTACATCATGTCTCATCAGCTAGCTGACTCCCTCCTGGGCCTGACTGTTTGAGGCAGATGACCAGCATATGGTAAGAGGTGCTCCTTGGTGTATAAAGGGGTCATTGCTTTGGTCTTGCCTAATGGACCAGCGACGTTAGGGGCAGAGAGCTGAGCTCTATTCTCCAAAGAGTTCTCTCCTTTTGGAAGGTTTATAACTCAGATAACGAAATTTGCTGAAGATGGTTGCAATTTTGTTTATTTCAAAATACAGGATTCTTCTATGTAGCTAAAAAAAAAAAAAAAAAAAAAAAAGAACTTCATTGACCTTAGATGAAAAATGAGTTCATGGAAAGCAGTTTGCTGGCATTTGTCTCCTAATGGCCGTAGAAGACTTTAGACTCTGCCAAGCAAATCCCCTTTCATTTGGCTTGAGATGCAGTGATCCCCCTTTCAGGAGAACTGCAAAGTGAAACTTGATAACTGGTGTTAAGTCTTATTTTTCCAACTCTCCTCAAATCACTCCCACAACACACACACAGAACTCAGGTTTCCCAGTAGGGAGAATAATGGATGGAAATGATATCTTCATTATTATAAGCTTTGTAAAGTACCTCAAAGACAGTGATTCCCAACTATGAATGACTTTGTCTCCCTAGTGACATTTGGCAATGTCTAGAGATATTTTGATTTGTAAGAAATCAGGGTAGGGAGCTGGTGTTACTGACATATAGTGGGTCGAGGCCCAAAATGCTGTCAAGGTCCTATAATGCACAGGACAGTCCACACGACAAAGTTAGTCCCAAAAGTCAATGGTGTGAAGGCAGAGAAACCCTGCTTTTGAGAACCTTTGAATCCATGAAGAATGGAGATTTGGGAAAGATTATTACTCTATCCAGGGAATGGGGCACCACACAGAATTTCTCCTTAGGGAAAAAGAACTATAATTATGACATTATAAATAAATAATCATATTAGAATTTGAAAAATAAATGTTTCTTATAAAATCTATTCATTTCAGTGAAAACTTGGGTAATAGGAAAAATTTACCTTTTCTGGGGTTGTAAGATGTGCCCCATGACTTTGGAGTTACTGTGGTACACTGTAATGTCAAGACTCAAAAGGTTTGTATGAAGTATGCATAAGGTAGCACAATGTACCAGAAAAAAGCTGAACTGAAATTCCAAATATCTGAATGGAACCTTGCCATGAACTAAACCTGAGTCTGGTCAAGTTACTCACCTCATCTGGGCCTCAGTTACAGTTTCTGACCAGACTGAGAAGCTCAATATCATTCCTTGCCTATTCTTTCACCTTTGACCACAGTCATGGCCAAGACACGAATTTCTCTTTACTTTTTGAGGCTCAGAGTCATCCCTTCCTTTGCATTCCAGTGGCCTGACTTTAGTCTGAGTCCTTGTTACTTCACATGTCTGCTGTGGCAGTAGTCTCCTAGCTGAAGTTTTACCCTTGGACAGATGCTATAAGATGCTGCCATTTTGCCTGTTCGAGCCATTACTTACTCAGCATCCCTCCTCTCAGTTTCTTCAGTGGCTCCCCTCTGCCTCTGAAGATCACCCCAGTGTAACAGCTCCATCCCTCCCCTACCCACCCAACAGTACTTTTCTATCCTTGTCTCAGATGCTTTTTCAACCTGGACCTTCACTATTTCTGTCACATGAACACACTCACTCACTTTTCACAATGTCATGTACTAGGCAGACAGTCTGGCTGCTGAGCTGTTGTTTAGAAACCCACTCCTGCCTGGAAGGTTCCATCGCCATTGTCATCTCTCTGCTTTCTTTTAAATCTGAAATCTCATAGTCTCTCAGAAAGTTAACTGAGATTTCCAGTAATGTCTCTGTCCTCTAATTTTCTGTGTATGTATGTACACATACATATATACATATGCACACACATATATACGGTCCTTACCATATCTGACCTGGTATATATATAAAATTTTCTTCTCCTTTTGGTATCTCTTATTCCCTCTCAACCATCTAAGGGAAAAGACACAAGCTGCCACACTGAGTGGCTCTACACAGACCACTAGGGGGTTCGGTGGGAAAGGTAAAGACATGTTTTGCCCCAGCCTCTGGATTTCAGGTACATTTGTGATGGCTAACACATTCTGGGAGAGAATGGTAGAGACATATTCACATACATAAATAAAAATAAAAAGTCTTTTAATGAGGCTACAGGCCTCATCATGGCAGTCACAATGCCCTAGAGTCTTCTTAGCTTTGGCAGAGAATGTGTCCAAACAAGGCTTACATGACGGATTTTCTTTTGCATGCACTTTTCTGTATTAAAATTATTAGCGAAATAAAAATAGTATCCAGGATTGGGGGACTTCTGGTTGTCAGAGGGAGCACTTTGCATTTAAAAAAATATTTTACTAGCATTATCTTCTTTTTTTTATTTTTCAGAGAAACATCTCTGTTTACATGTGCTTCTTATAGTTCAAAAGTAAAAGTTTCTTGAGGGTTTCAGTTGGCTCCTGAAACACATTCCAAAGATAACAGATTCCACTAGACTCCTAAATGAAATTCTCAAATTTTGACATGAAGTTGGAGAATATCATGCATGTTGCTTAGCTTGGGGGGAGTTTTTTTGTTTGTTTTGGTTTGGTTTTATAGTAGGCTGTCTGGTACATGTACGTAGATACAATATGTGGTTTTGTGGTTGCACATGCATCGAAGTATTCTTTTCGTCTTTTCCCTTTTGACTTAAACATATTCAAGGTTAATGTATATCTGCCATCTGCCTTGCCTTACCTATAAAATTTGTTTGTTCTTATCTCCTGGGTAGTTCCCCAAAGTTTTGTGTTTTATGTATAAAAAGGATAGCATCTCTGTCTTAATATCGCAATATTCACTCCATGATTTCCAAGTCTTGGCTGGAACATAAAAAAAAATAAAATAAAATAAATGGAGTCACCCGTAGGACCGCTGTAGTTAGGTGTGCTTCTTTATTAGTAGCTGACTTGATCTCTTTGTAATCTATGCACTTGTTGATGTTACTCCCCTCAACGAGAATGCTCCCCTGTTACAAAGATATGGCTTGATGCCCTGGTTCTCAAAGTGTGGTCCCAGGACCAGCAGCATCAGTACCATATGAGAATTTGTTAGAAAGGCAAACTCCTGGGTCTCCTTTATTGAATCAGGAACTGAGAAACGGAGCCAGCAATCTGGATGTGAACAAGTCCTCCAGAGGATTCTGATGCAAGAGTACGTTTGAGAATCACTGGCTTTGTTGTTAACACTGTGGCCTTCAAATCACTTAGCATTCCTGTGCTTCAATTTCCTCTGCTATGACTGCAATAATAATAGTACCGTCAATATAGAGCTGTGGTGAGATTACATTGAAATAACATGACTTGCACCTGGTGAGGACTTTGTATGTTTCAGCTACTATTTTCAAAGTTTGCCCATTCTCTAGGCTTGGAGCACCTCTTTCTCTGGGTCACCTTTTTAGCCGTTGCTGGGCTAGCCCCTTCCCCTCTTTTGAACATCACTGCTACGTCTGCTCACCCTCATCCTTAGGGGAAAGGATGCAGAGATTTTTCTTTAGTCACATGCCAAGTTTCCCTCCTCACAAACTTATTTTATTCCCTTGAAAATCTAAACCTAATCATGAGCAAACATAAAGGCAGAATGCAATATATTAATTTTTTCTTAGATTAGGTTTTTATTTTAACGGTAATCTAATTTTCTTAAGGCCACGTGAATTTTTTTAGGCTCTGGGAATGTGAATTTTATGGCTAATATAATTCATGTGAGGATGGATGGCAGTGCGTTTTCATCCTGTCTTCAGTGATGAATCATTCTTGTTTGTTCTAGATGCTTCTGGACTTGTTATCCTGTGTCATTTCTACCTAGTGCCAGTGTTTGACAAATGATAGTAGCAAGTGGTGGTGTGCTACATCAGGTTCCTATTTTCCCTGAGTGTTTGGTTTTAATAATTTTAGAGATGGCCAAATGGCTAATGAGTCTTGCCCTCAGGAGCTCAGCACAGAGGGAGCCCTCACTTGCCTATCAGATGCCTTGTTGGAAAACGGTGGAAGTGTGAGGGCGCAAGATGAATGGACGTTTGTGTATCACATTCTGAGAATTGAATAGAGGATTTATGGTGTTGCCTGACTTGACACACTTCACACTTGTCATGTTGGCACATTGCATTATACTCCGTGCCCATGGGGCCTTTGATGATGTTTGAGAAATGGGTAATAGATGTCTCTGTGCTGTATCCATATATTTGCAGAGAAAGATGCAATATTAAAAACAAAGGTACAGTAGAAACCATCCCTATCGCCCAAGCACAAAAGCCTACCTCTGCTCTCGTGAGTCCGTCTCATGAGTCCCCATTCCTTACCTAGACATATAGAGTTCTCCAATGAGAGATGGTCCACCTGAAATAACAGAAGAGCCTGTCATCGGTCCTGTTTCCATATGCACAGTTTAACATCTCCTTGGGGGTGTAACAGTTGGCAACTACTGTTCTGGCAGCCATAGTGCAGTAAAAAGAACACTGGACTAAGTATTGAGAATCGGACTCTTCGTAGTAACCCTGATTTGGCTGTGGATCTTCTGCCTATGAGCTTGGATGAATCTCTTACAGCAATGTCCTAATTGTCTCATCAATCATATGGACATAAGCATTCCTAGCCAGCTTCCCTCTCAGGAGGAACAGGTAAGAGTTTGTTTTGAAAGTATGCTTTCCATACTTTTTTGATTTGGAAAGTATGAA
Organism: Arctocebus calabarensis; assembly: GCA_963573935.1. Lineage (NCBI taxonomy): Eukaryota > Metazoa > Chordata > Mammalia > Primates > Lorisidae > Arctocebus > Arctocebus calabarensis. The sequence continues at coordinate 63,366 of CAUYON010051313.1, read as the reverse complement.
AGTGATAGAAAACCATCTAGTTGACTATTTGTGAGGCACTTGGAATATAAATGTACATGCCTTCAATTTTGTAGAAACAAGGCCTTTTTATGAGTGAGGGAGTTTTTTCAGGAAATGCTGTAAGTGATGGACACAAGTCTGGACTCCTATCTTTTGCTCTTCAGTTGAGGTGCTCAAGGTCTCTAGGTCCACTGTAAACCCAGCCCTCTACTCTGAGGGCCACTGTAGGTCTAGACAGTGAAAAATCAGCAAAGCACTCAAGAGGGGAGACCTTTTCCCCATCTTTCAGCTGAAATTTCCCAACAATCTTTGAAAGAGAAGACCCCAGTAATATCTGTTAAAAAAAATTTTCACTAGCCAGGCAATAAAGAGGCCACAGATTGATTTTGTTTTACAGAAAAGTTTTAAACGGGGATTTCTCGTACACCTGCATTTATGAACCAAGAGCCTTGCTGGTTGCTGGTAAGTTTCGAGCACTATATGTTTACCACCTTCTGTGCAATTGGAACTATCTGTTCAGTACATGTAGATCTTTTTCTTATGTACCTTGTCTTCACCAACAGAATGTCCTTAATAGAAGAAACTTTGAATTTTACTATTTTATTGTCTTCCCAAATCTCCAGGTCAGTGCTAGGTAAGTATAAACATATGAACTTCAGTGAAGACGGGTTGAAAACAGCAGGGATTTAAAAACAAAAATGAAAAGCAAAAACTTCTCAGTTTAATAGTATCTCATTTTAATACCCAAGTAAATTAGGATCCCTTTGAGATGGCTTCTATCAGGACTGACTGCATATATTCCCCAACTTCAATATCCCTGTTTCTATTAGGAAGTTAGGGCCTTTGTAGGGATGTTTGAGGTTCTTGTGAGCACTAATGTTAAATCCAGGGACACTGGAGTTGCTGACCACTCCACCTTTGAGCCATGTGCTTTAGGCATGAAGTCAGACATCTTTTCTGTCCTATTTATGCCACAGGGGTCATACCAGCCTTTTTAGCAAACTCTTCAAAAGAAATCAAGGGGAGGGCCTGAAAAAGATACAAGGGATGCTCACAGGAAGCAGCAGTGGTGAAGAGAAGATTGTGAATTTGTAGAACCACCAATATCTAAATGTCCATCACTAGAGTCCACGAAAAGGGTGCCAGTTATGTGTGACAGCACAACACTTCTGTATGTATGTGAATCATAGTGATTTGATTTTTGTATATAATGGGATTGCCTTTATAGGAGTTATCTACTACTGCATAACAAATTATGCCAAAATTTAACAGCTGAAAATGACACACATTTTTTATCTCACAGTGTCTGTGGTTCAGAAATCCAGGCAGAGCTCAGCAGGTGCTTCTGCTTCACAGTTTCTCACAAAGCTACAGTTGAGGTGTTACTCTAGGGGTTGCAGTCTCAGCGGAAGCTCGACTGGGGGTGGATCTGCCTCCAAGCTGCCCACATGAGTGGTAGTTGGACTCCGCTCCTCCAGGTTATTGCACAGAGGGCTTCAGTTCTTTGCTGGCTGCTGGCTCCAGGCCACCCTCTGTTCTTTGCTGTTATTTACCGTGTGGGATTCTCCAATGTGGCAGATTCCCTCATCCAAATATGCAAGCCCAGAAGGCTGCTGTAGAATGAAGGTTTATGGGGTCAAGTTTACATGTTGAAACCTAACCACCAATGAGATGGCATTGGGAGGTGAGACCTTTGAGAAGAGAGTGAGTTATGAGGATGGAATCCTCATAAGTGAGATTAGTGCCCTGATAAAAGGGACCCCAGGGAGTTGCTTCTTTCTTTTCCCCCTGTAAGGACACAGCAAGAAGATGATGTCTGTGAACCAGCAAGCAGACCTTACTAGACATTGAATCTGCCAGTGACTTCATCTTGGATGTCCAGCCTCCAGGACTGTAAAAAATAAATTTCTGCCTTTGTTGTTTTTTTTTTTGAGACAGAGTCTCACTTTGTTGCCCTCAGTAGAGTGTTGTGGCATCACAGCTCACAGCAACCTCCAGCTCTTGGGCTTGGGCGATTCTCTTGCCTCAGCCTCCCCAGTAGCTGGGACTGCAGATGCTTGCCACAACGCTCGGCTATTAATTTCTGCTTTTTATAAGCTACCCAGTCTATGGTATTCCATTATAGCAACTTGAACATACTAATGCAGAAGCCAGAAATAGAAACTGTGAGCAAGACTGAAGTCAAAATCTTTTGCAACCCAATCACAGAAGTGACATCCTCTTACTTTTATCTTATTCTGTGTTTTAAGGGAAAGGTAGGTCTAGCCTACCTTTAAGAAGAAGGAATTCCACCAGCGCATGAATGCCAGGAGAAGGGAATCTTTGGGGGGCCATCTGAGGAGTCTGCCTAGTCAGGCTTTCCATGACTTCCTCTGGAAAACGAAATCCCCCAGGGTCACTGTAGTGACCTGAACACTGGATGTGGATGACAGTAAGCAGAGTCAAGGTCATTGTCCAGAGAATCTTCCCCAGAGTCTTCCCTGTGCCTAATTTCTCTTTTTGCTTCAGAAAATACTTATTTGAAATGTTTCTAAGTAATAATACTTTGTGTCACTCTAGGGTCTCTAACAAATTTGTAAGTATCAGGAAAAAAAAATTCTTCCTCCACTTTCCAAGTGCTCTTAAATCATTGATTTTTGTTCCACTTTGTCCACCGTGCTCTCATGGTTCTTGCCTGTTTACTGTGCTGAGGGTTTGGGACCCCCAGACGTCTAGGCCCTGAATCAAGGTTTCCTGAAGTTCTCTTCCTATGTACCTTGCCTCTTCCATCTGTAAACTGTTAACTCAAGTATCTTTTCTCAGGAAGCCACAAAACAATTTAGGGATATGGGGATTGTGGATGAAGGTGCTCTGAGCCCTGTAGAAGAGATGTACTCAATAAATATTGGAGGGTCGTCATTTGATTATTTTATTAAAATCATGAGTTTTAAAGTCTTCATTTTCTCTCTGTTTATTGCTTGAATGTTATGTCAAACCTGAGTCGCCTGTTCCCGCTCTCCATCTATTCTGCATGTGGCATCCATAGTTGGGTTTGTGAGAAGCTAATCTGAACATATTACTGCTTTGCATAAAACTCGACAGTAACATGCAAAGCTCATGGCATTATGTGTTTAGTGGACAGAGCAAGGCTGTGCAGACCATTTATGTGTATAAAGCATTTCTCCTAAAGGACGCTCAAGAGATTTACATCAGTGACTTCCATGGCTAAGGGCAAAAGGGAAGAGAGACTCTCTTTTTAATTGTAAACTTTTAGTACTTCTGAATTTTATGCCATATGACTATCTGACTTCATTTTAAAACAGCAAAAACAAACAAAATCTCTACCACAGCTCTTGAGCAGCTTCAGGAAAAGTTTCTGTTTCTAGCTTGGAAGACTCTCCTGATTGGGCAGGCCCTTTGCCCACTTTGTATCATTTCCTGCTGCTGCCTCTCCCTACCCCATCCCCCCACACACCTGTAGTCCCCCCAAGCACACTTGCTTCCTGCCATATGCCACACTCCCTGCAGCAGACTACTGAGCCCGGGGCAGGCCCCCACATGACATGACTCTTGCTTATCTCTACACTTCGGTTCTTATTACCCTTGTTCTTGGCATGACTTTTCCTCACTCTTCACCCAGGTAGATTATCCTCCAGGAAGCTTCCTGTGCTTCCCCCACATTGGGCCAAGTGTCTCTTCTTTGAGCAAATTCTGATCATAGCATTACGGCTTTGTATTTGCAGCAGGTACCGGATTCAAGCTATAAATTCAGGGATGCGAGAAGTAGACATGTCAAATATTGTTTCCTGTAACTAAGCTTTCTTTCTAGAATAATTCCTATCTTAAGTCAGGTTGCACAGAAATAGACCTGAAATGAGGATTGTGTGCAGGCGATTTATGAAAGAAGTGTTCCCGTGAGAAACTAAGTGGGGGCTTTGGGGAGCAGGTGAGTAAGAGACAGGCTTGGAGCAAGGGCGCACTTTCACACAAAGCCCCAGGGAGGCGACTCCACCCAGATCCCACAGGGAAACGAGCCACACAGTTAACTCGTAATTCTGGGTCAGTGTTTATCATCCCCTGCCCTTGATACAATAAAACCTCCATGAAGACAGGTATATTTTTTATCTAATTTGTGGATGTAATCTAAGCAATTAGCAACGGTGCCTGCAAATAGCAGCCACTCACTGTATCATTACCGAGTGAATTAGTAAACTACAGGCTTCTGCTTCTTGCTTCAACAAACCTGGAGAAATGCATCCATTTGTTCACTACGCAAATTATGGGCACCTATTCTAGATCCTGGGAATAGAATAATGAAGAAAACAGTTAATATCTCTGCCTTGCTGGAGCTTCTAATGGGAGATGCAGGAAGTGTTCGGCTTTTCACTGCAACGTAGTGGGTGCAGAGAAAATGTGCAGGGACCTGCAGCCACGTCTGCGTAGGTGTTTTCTGCAGCCTTCTCCCCTGGAGCCATCCTAACTTGGGTATGAAGTATTACAAGAGACTGGCCACTACCCAGGCTTGGCCTTGGTGTCTCATCTAGCTTCATCCTTTAAATAGCTTCATTCTTTAAATACCAGCTACATGATGATGACAATGAATTCATTCCTCCTGCTCAGGCCTCCCTCACAAACTTCAGCTATCCAGGAAACAAGATACAATCTCTTCTGCTCTTGGATCTTTGCAAAGCCTCTGTCACAGGGACTCACACAGCCTCCAACTCTCACTTCTTCTCTTAATCTCTTTCACTCCTTCCATACTAGGGAATCTTCGTCTTACCGAGGGGGTAACTGGGACAGGTGGGAGGAGCTGGCTGGACCTGGCTTCATCCTCAGTTCTTCCCAATCTGTTGTTCATGCCATACCTTTTATACTGTGGGTAACGCACTGGATTTTACTCTTCAAAGTGCCCCTCTTCTGGCTAGATGCAGTGGCTTACACCTGTAATTTCAGCACTCCGGGAGGTCGAGGCAGGCGGATCACCTGAGCTCATAAGTTCAAAAACAGCCCGAGATAGAGTGAGACCCAATGGCTAAAAAAAATAGCCAGACATTGTGGCAGGTGCCTGTAGTCCCAGCTACTCGGGAGGCTGAGGCAAGAGAATCTCTTGAGCCCAAGAGTTTGAGGTTGCTGTGAGCTATGATGCCCCAGTGTTCTACCGGGGGCAACAAAGTCAGACTCTATCTCAAAAAAAAAAAAAAAAAGCCTCTCTTCTGCTTTTCTGTGTTAACAATTCTGATATTAATATTTAGTTTAAATAAGGAGAGGACCATGGGATAGAAAAGGATTACAGAGCAGGAAAAGAAAATCAGCCAACATGTCTGAACATTATCCCACCTTACACTGAAATTGCTGTCTAAGGGTCTCTCTCCCTGTTATGTGACAAGCACCTTGGAGGCAGGAGCTGTGCCTTATTCATCTTTGAAATATCAGTATTTGCTGCAATCTTGATTCACAATAGATACAATGGTTCAACTCAACCAAGGTTACTTGAAAACTCCACACCTCCATGCCTTTTTGTCTAGTAACTAGAGTTAAAAACGGAGATTCTAGTTGCAGCCTACTAGGCTGGGAGGTAGGGTGCTGGTTCTCTCCCGTCCTGGCACTTTGTTACTCAGTCTCCTTTTGCCTCCCCTTCCTTGTCTGTCAAACAAGAGTGTGGATGATAGTACTCTCTAAAATGGTTATGTAAAGTGAGTTAATGCCTGTAAGATGTGAAGGGCAGCTCTTGGTACACCCTGAAAGGAAGTGTCAGCTATGATTATTTCCTCTTCTTACAACTCCCCTGTCTTTATCCACATAGTCAACTTGCCCATCTGCTTCCAGTCTCCATTGTAAAGACCCACGATGCTCACAGGCTAACTCCCCCAGCAAGCGTCTCTTTCCCCAAGTTGATTGCTCCTTAGTCTGCTACTATGGGGGCAGAGGTCAGAGGCCATCTGGTTTTGCTCATCCCTAAGCCCCGCCCCCCGCCACAGTTGGTCTGCAACTGTTAATTAATACTCCCTCCTTTGGCTCTGTGTGCACCCATCTTTCATAACATGTCCTAGACCTACGGTATCATTTAGCGGAGAGTTCTACATCCCCTCAGGACTAGCCTGTGCCCTCTTATTCATCTTTATATCCCCAGGAGTTATTGCCATGCCTGGCACACAACAGATACCAAACAAACACAGCCAGAGGGCAAAGCTGCAGCTGCTCTAGTGACTGCTCTCACAACTAGCTGGGAGGTACATCCCCGCTCCTGCCCGACACCTCCATTTTCACACCTGGGAGCAGTCTTGCCAACGATAAATGGGATTCACACTTCCTCCAATAAGCTCAGAGAAAGTGGCTCACCAGGGCAGATGCTTTGAAGGAGACAAGTTTGCTGGTTCCCTCTTTGAACTCTATTATAAATGATTCAGCTTCCACGAGTCAGGTAACCTCAAGTCAGGGCTGTCTGCCTCATCTTCATGCCTTCTTCAGTTGCCAGTTCTTCCCCCCTCTTCCTGCTCCATCCATCCCCCTCCCGCCATGCCGGTGCAGGCACACAGACACGCGCACACCCCGATCCCGCTGACATCGGGGCACTGCGCAAAGGCGTTCAGTATGTCCACTGGCGTCGGACGCAGTAGTAACAAACCTTCAAAATGATGATCTCAGGCGCCCGCGGCACTCAGGGGCCCTTCTGCTTTGTGCTTTCTGTGGTGTTGAGTAGTTTCCTCTGATGTTGAAACACACAGGTGACTGTAGCTTGCTGTCCCTCGGAAGTGCTCGTGCATTGGGATTCACCTAGCAGACAGTAAGGCCCTCCTGTGGTGAGGACCCTGCGGAGGAGGGGGCGTTGTGCCCCATCTCACAGCTTCGGGCACAGCTTCAGCTCCCGTTTGAAATCAGTTCCTCAGCTGCGTTCATGTTTGCTACAGGGCTGACAAGGAAAAGGTACCGCTGTGGCGGCCTCCCTTAGCCTCCCAGCAACCTCTGGCGGGGAGACGCAGGAGGCACCCCCGGCTCAGGTGCCACCTCACACCTCTTCCGCTTACCTAAGCCCCGAGAACCACAGGCACCATCCTAACCAGGCAGACTAGACCACCTGATGTCCTCCTGTCGCACCTGCTATTCCCTTCCTGCCACCTATGACCAAACATTCACTGGCAAGAAAACAGACTGCCTGCCCTTCTGCTCCCAGGACAAGCCACGTCCACCTTGCACAGAACCCACGCGGACACTGTTGATGTTTCCCCTCTGTTTGTTTACTAGTTTTGCCTGATTTTTCTCTCCTTCTCTGTCAGCAGGAGCCAGGAAAACCTCAAAATTGAATGCCACAATGAGCCACACCAAACTGGCACTTTCCAACTCTGACTCAAATTATAATGCTCTGTTCGCGGGAGGCAAAAGGTAGCTGTCCTGTTGAGGAAGGGAGTGGCTGGTTAAAGGGATCATAAGTAATTTACACATGACCGGCTCATCCACCAGCTATGGTAAATCAACAATTAACGATTTATAAATGAACGAAACACGCGCTGGTTTAGCTTTTCTTCTGACAACGCAGTGGATGGACAACACTGTCTGGAAAGGTCTTGATTTTAGGGTTGTGGTGGTCACTTGAAACTGGTCGCCAGAACTGAGAACAGGGCGTTTCCAGATGAGTTGCCAGATACCTTGGGGGGGATCGTGTGGAATTACTTCTTTTCCTTGTTCTTTCGATGTGATGTGGGAATAAGGCTAACGTCTATATTTTCATCATGTTTTCAAAGATGAATGTTTGACCATCTTTTGTGACCATAACTCGAGGGAGAAAAATAAGTCAAAAGTTCAGAGATTATAAAGTCAGCAGCTGTATAATTCAAAAATTTTTTCTAAACCTTTTATGGAAACACACTGTAGGCTTGAGGGCAAAGCTCATGTTCAAGTTGGTAGAAATTTTTAGCAACACCACTATCCCAAGTGAAGTATCTCAAGAATCGAAAAGTGCACACCTCATATACTCTCTATTAAATTGGAACTAACCGATGAGCGCTCATCGTGCACAGAGGAAGTGTCACTCACTGAAAATCAAGTGGGGTGGGGAGAGGTAGAGGAGGGAAGGGGCAAAAACCTACCTAAGGGGTATAGTGAACACTCTCTGGACGATAAGCACACTTAAAACCATGACTCAAATATTACAAAAGTGATCCATGGAACAAAATCATTTGTACCCTCTAAAAACTGCTGGCTCAAGCCATCAACCTGCCTCAGGCTCCCAAGCAGCTGGGACTACAGGCATGTGCCACCACACCCAGCTGCATGTGGCCTCATTTCTGATCAAAAGACCAGGAAAGTCGCTTCCTCTCACTGAAACTCAATGTCTGTACGTCCCAATTTGAGTTCATTCAACATTCCACCAGTATGTGGCAAATACCCAGCATGCACTAAGTGTGGGAGTCGAATGCAGCCACACTTGGTCTATATATATGCACACACTATATGTGTATTTTATTGGTTATTGTTCTACAAAAATATGTAAGATTACATAATAGACACTTTCTTGTGTCTTTCTTTTCTCAATGCATTGTGGAATTACTCCAAGTCATCTGGTATTACTTTAATTCATTCTTTTGCTATATAATATTCTCATATGTGGCTATATTTCAATATATTCAGTCATTCTTTTATTAAAGAATATTTACTTTAATCTACTACAAACACTCTTTAATAAATACCATTGTACATATGTTATTCTATATTAGTACATTTATTTCTCTGTCCTTAGGGTCCCCAGGGAATGTGTACTTTTCATTTTCACGGCTATTACCTCATTGTCTGGCATGTTTGATATGGTGCTCTTTGCAATGTGCCTTCCTGCCCTGCACAGGCCAGAAGGTTAAAACCTACATTTCCCAGCATCTGTTGCAGCCAGAATAACTTAGTTATGCCAATCATATTTATGCAAGATTTCAAATGCAAAAGTAAGATGGAGACCTCATATCTTATGATTATGCAAGTTTTGGATAGAAATATAAGGACATGGAAATGTTTGCTTTTTGTTTTCCTTCTGAAATAATTTTATTATTGAATTATTTAAAATCCCCATGTTTAGAAATAAATGTTCATCAATAACAAAATGAAAATTAAGTTGTGGAACAATCAGTGAATGGAATACTATGCATCCGTGGAAAAGGATAAGCTAAACTATTCATATGGACCTAAAACATCTCAAAGCACACTTGAGAAGGAAAGAAGGAGATCATAAAAGAATGTATACAGCAGGGTCAGTATTTATGGTGCCCCTCATGCCACCCATGCAGTGGTCAGTATGAGGGGTCTCTGCTTTCTGCCTCAGGCCTTTTGTGGAACCATGGGAAGCCACTCAGTCTGATCATGCAGGGGAGTTAAGCCTCAAAGAACAAATAGCAATCAAATGCAGATAAAGTCAGTAAATAAATGTCCCAGTCTCCTTTCCAGGGGTCCAAAGGGCCAATTCTCAAGTGCATTTTACACAGATTTGCAGATGGTACCCACAGGACTGTGCCTAGTTGTCCACATCAGCATCTAGCTCAATTCTCTGGCCACTACCTCACCTCCACACTTCGCTTCCTGGGATTACCTCCAAAAACATACTATCTGCACCCAAGTCCTTTTCTCAGGCACCATTTTCAGGGAAACCCAAACTATGATATGCAGTATGGCCCTGTTTGCATAAAGTCCAAAAATAGGCAGAATTAAATGTTATATAGGGAGATAAGCATCCAAGATAAAACTATAAAAGAAAGAAAGAGAATACTTAATATAAGATCAATACACTACACTCACTCCTGGGAAGGATATTCAGGGACTTCAAAGATGTTACTCTTATTTTATTCTTTAAACTGTATGATATATGAGGCATCTGTTTTTCTTTTTCTTTTTTTTTTAAATCTCTTAAAATAATAAATTCTTGATTTTTTAGCCTCAGGACCCCTTTAAAAATCTTAACGTTATTTTATACTTCAAAAGACTTTTGTTTCTAGGAGTTAATATCAAATGACATTTACTGTATTCAAAATTACATTTGAATAATTTAAGAAGTGTTAATATTTATTATTTATAATAATATAATTTAATATTTATTTAAAAATTATAATAATAAAATCATTTTCTGATAACATAAATAATTCATACTTCGGCTCAGTGCCTGTGGCTCAACGGGCTAAGGCACCAGCCATGTACACCTGAAGCTGGTGGGTTCGAATCCAGCCCGGGCCTGCCAAACAACAATGACAGCTGCAACCAAAAAAAAAATGGCCGGGTGTTGTGGCGGGCACCTAGTAGTCCCAGCTACTTGGGAGGCGGAGGCAGGAGACTCGCTTGAGCCCAGGAATTGGAGGTTGCTATGAGCTGGGATGCCACGGCACTCTCTCCAGGGTGACAGCTTATAATAATAATAATAATAATAATTTATACTTATTAAATTAACTATTTTCAAAAACAACACAAAGTAAAACAGTTTAAACAAGGGGAGTGGCATTGTTTTTTATTTTCTGAATCTCCTTAATGTCTGGCTTACTAGAAGACCGCCAGCCAGATTCTTACATTGGCTCTTTCTAGTCAGTCTATAGAATAATGTCATTTGGTTGAAGGATTTGAAAAAAATCTAGATTCAAATGGCTATGTACTAGAGAATGGATGAGTATTTCAGTAGTTTTTTGAAATTTCTCATTGTGCATATTCTTTGATACTATGCTCAAATTTGACAAGTGGTAGTTTCTTGCCTGTTAGTTGCATGTGATATCTAAAACTATATCAGCTAATTTTTCATCCTCTGTTTCATCCTCTGTTACATTAAAATTCATTGATGTTTTTACAAAAGAGTTAATAAATCTTTTACCTACACAGGATGTTATGATATTGGAAAATAATGGGTTCACTGAATTACACAGATCTTTCAATGTTGACACATTTCATTCTACAATATTGAAAAATCTCATTCAACAAAATTTCCACTGATATCATTAGAAAGGTCTTGATGTGCAGAGAACTGTCAAGTTCACAGTGGTAAATACACATTTTCCAAGATTCTAATTATTTGCTTGAAAGTGCAAATTTTACAATGCACAAGAAATGCTATTGGTTGTTTTCTTTACAGTGATGGGTTCACTTTTTGTGGAAAAAAATGTCTGCCAGATACTCAAGTATGAATAATCTTAGTTTGTCTCTTAGTTTGTCTTCTAAGACAAGTCACATTGCCTGAACAAAGCAGCTAATTCAGCTCAGGACACAGGCACACAAATACTTCACCTCAAGGTAATGATCATACTCTGTAGCTCACGACACAGGCACACAGTGCTTCCACTCAAAGAAACCAGCATACTCTGTGTGCCCTGAAGTGCTTTATACAAATGTCCCATTTTGCTACATGTACACTTAATAAGACCATTAATCTTTACAAACTTTTTAAAAACATTCCTAAATGAATTTTGCATTCTTTTATCTGCAAGTGCTTAGTAAGGAGGAGTACAGTAACTGCCAAGATAGTCTGGTATCATTGCCTTGGTTTGGGCTCTCTTGATTTTACCTATCCTGTTTTTGCATCATAGTTGCAAATGTCAACACAGTGAAAAGGGCAAATAATGTCCTAGCATGGTTATCAAAACAGTTCCATCTTTCGGTACTCCTGAGAGGGTCTCAGGGAACTCTAGACCATTCTTTGAAAAATTTTAAACTATATGTACATTATAAACATCTTTTAAATACATATATCCCAAAAATCAAAAGGCAGAGTTCCTGTGATACTGAGTAAACATTTTCTAAAGTCTTTTTATTATCTTTGCTAATTGTATAAGAAGCAAATTTCTTGCTGGATGGTCCCCTCTTCCTTTGGCCACCCTGCTTTCCACCTCTCATCTCTGAATATACAAGTCCTTGGCTTTTAAAAATATAGTATTTGTCAATCAGTTTTAGGTTGGCAGTAATCTTGAGTGAAAAGTACAAAGAGTTCCCACACACCCCTGTTCCCATACATATACAATCTACGGTGAGCATCCTGTTCTATACTGGTACCTTTATTATATTCAGTAAACCTACATTGACACAGCACCATCACCCAACATCCATAGTCTACATTAGAGTTCACTCCTGGTGTTGTACCCTGTATAGCTTTGGGCAAATGGATAATAGCATGAGTCACTTTGTAGCATCTTACAGAGTAGTTTCCTTGGCTTGAAGGTCCTCTAGGCTCTACCTATTCATCCCTCCTTCTTCCTTAATCCCTGGCAATTATTGATCCTTTTACTATCTTCATAGTTTTGGCTTTTTTAGATTATCAGATAGTTGGAATCATACAGTATGTAACATTTTCAAATAGGCTTCCTGCACCCACTAATATGCATTCAAGTTTCCTCCATGTCTTTTCATGGGTTGATAGCTCATTTCTTTTTAGTATTGAATAATATTCCATTTTCTGGATATGCCATAACTTATTCACACATTCCCTTTCTGAAGGTCATCTTGCTTGCTGCCATGTTTTGACAGTTATGAATCAAGATTCTTTAAGTATCTGTTTCTGTATGCAAGTTTTTGTGTAGACATAAGTTTTCCATTTATTTGGGTGAATACCAAAGAGCATGACTGCTGAATTTTATGGCAAATGTATGTTTAGTTTTCTAAGAAACAGCCACATCTTTCTTCCAAAATGTTGCATCATTTTGGATTCCCACCAGCAATGAATGCTAACATTTCATATTGAGAGTGTTCTGGATTTGGGCCATTCTACTTGATGAGTTGTGGCATCTCACTTCTAATTTCCAATTCCCTGATGACATATGATAGGGAGTGTATTTGCATATGCTTATTTGATGTCTGTATATCTTCTCTGATGAGGTAACTGGCCTATTTTTTTAAATCACATTATTCGTTTTCTTATTGCTTACTTTTAAGAGTTTCTTGTCATTTTGGATAATAGTCCTTTATCAAATGTGTCCTTTGCATGTATTTTCTTCCAGTCTGTGGTTTCATCGACAGTATCTTTTATAGAACACAAATTTTTAAATTCAATGGATACAGTTTGACAATTATTTCTTTCATAGATTATACTTTGGTATTGTATTTAAACCTGACCTATGTCCTATTTAAACAAAGTCAATTAGGCTTCCTCCTATGTTATCTTCTAGGAGTTTTACAGTTTTGCATTTTATGTTTAGGTTTATGGTCCATTTTGAGTTAATTTTTGTGAATGGTGTAAAATCTGTGTCTAGATTTTCTTTTGTTTGTTTGTTTTGTTGTTTTGTTTTTTGTTGTGCAGATCTTTTTGTTGAAAAGACTACTTTTTCCTTCATTGTATTGCCCTTGCTCTTTTATCAAAGATAAGTTGCTTTTAGTTTATTTGTGTATATTTCTGAGTTCTCTATTCTGTTGCATTGATCTATTTGTCTATTCTTTCACCCAAACCATACTTTCATGATTACTCTAGCTTTACAGTAAGTCTTGAAGTTGAGCTGTGTTTGTCTTCCAACTTTGTTCCTCTCCTTCAAGAGTGTGTTGACTATTTTGGGTCTTTTGCCTCTCCCTATAAACTTTGGGTTCAATAATATGAAATTGCTAAGATTTTGTCTTGGATTACATTGAAACAACAGATTAAGTTAGGAAGAATTGACATCTTGACAATTCAAGAATGTGGAATATCTTTCCATTTACTTAGCCCATCTTGGATATTTTTCATCAGAGTTTTGAAATTTTCTTCATATGTATCTTTTACATATTTTTTAAGGTGTCACTTGGCTTTTGTACTCCTAAGAATATTTATAGCATTATGACCCACACATTTGATGCCACCATTTTGAATTGGAAACATTTGGATAATGCTTAAAAATCAAGTAACAGAGTTTTAGATTACCAAATAAAGTTTATAGCATGCATATTCATGATGTGTTTACCAGAAGGTGTTGAAAGAAACATGGACATTCATCCTCAAGATGGGCTGAGGAATGAGATGGTAGTCAGGAAAGTCTATTGAGGACAGCACTTTAAATTTAACCACTTTAAAATGTTGGCAACTACATGGTTTATGTCAGAAGAATTGCATCAAGATATCCTGTTTGGGTAATTATTGCAATGAAAATACAAGTTGGCAGCTGTAATCTAGTCTGAGGGAAAATCCAGCATAGCTCAAGTGTTCCAGTTGGTAAACTCCAGAGCATGTAAATATGATTCTTGGATACCCTAACTATGAAGACTTCATTTCATTTTGTGCCGTGAGCCAGAAGCTGTAGTTATTTCTATCCTGGCTGCTTTTCTCTCTGGTATTGCCTGACTCTCAGATAGGTGTGGCACTATTTATGCTCTTCCAGCCCATGCAGTTTCTATTTCCCATTTGTTTCAAGAGTGAATATTTCATGTGGATTTTCAGTATCATTTTTAGTGATTCACAATCACATTCTTTAAGCCAACATTTTTCATGCTTGGTTTCAGACCCCAGTGTAGTATTTTTGGAGCACTTTTCAATTGGTTTTGGCTTTTCATGAGGCCAAGAAATAATCCAACAACCCACAAACAAAAACAATAATAAATTAGTGGGTAGATGATATGATTTGACCATGTGTTTTATTCTTACTGGGAAGATTTCTTGGGTAATTTTGAAAAACAAATTAAAGAATAATAAATTTAAAATGATTAAAGGTTTTACTTGAATATATAACTTCTCTATTTACCATGATATTTACAGAAAATTTAGCCATTTGGTCCTAATTTTGTAAATTTAAAATCTCATAGTATTATTTGCAATAAAGAGGTATTTCTATAAATCTGTAACCGTAGTATTTTTAAACAATTGGGGTTAGATTTTAGCCCAATTATGTAGATGTGCATACCTTTGATAATGCCGTTTTGAGGTTGAAAGCTGTGGTTGAATATACCTATTTCCGTTATTTGCTCTTATTTATAAATTGCCTAACTTTCATAGCACCTCCCTCTTTTTTGCTGTGATCCCTCGCTATTTTAGAAAATATAGCTAGAAACCTCAAAAAATTTTCTTCTTAGTGGACATTCACTATTCATGATTTGTTTTCTGTGAATTCTGCAGTGATGTTATGGTTTAATACAGACAGGCAAACAGCTTTCAGAATATTCTGATTCTACAGGAACTTGCCAAAATGATTAAGGCTCCATCTCTGTGATTTTTTTTTTTTTTTTGAGACAGAGCCTCAAGCTGTCACCCTGGATAGAGTGCCATGGCATTACAGCTCACAGCAACCTCCAATTCCTGGACTCAAGTGAGTGTCTTGCCTCCCCCTCCCAAGTAGCTGGGACCACAGGCGCCCGCCAAAACACCCGGCCATTTTTTTGTTGCAGCTGTCATTGGTGTTTGGTGAGCCCGGGCTGGATTCGAACCCGCCAGCTCAGGTGTACGTGGCTGGCGCCTTTGCCCCTTGAGCCACGGGCGCCGAGCCACCTCTGTGATATTTTGATACTTTTCAAAAATGGCTCAAGTCAGTGAAAAGGGCATTTTTTTCAGTGATATTTCATTCTTCAAACGGTAGTTTTGCTGAATTCAAATGCTTAAAAAATAATTCTTTCACCATTATTGATTTTCTTGATTTTATGCCAAGCTTAAAGATGATTAGGTTTATGCATCTCAACATACCTGTTAAAAAAATAAGTTTTATACTATTGAAAGGTAGCAAAGTATAGTGGGAAGGACTTCAGTTTTAAATCAGAAGTCCCAGCTTTCTGCAGTGTGCCAGCTATTTGATCATGAGCAAGTCACTTAGCCCAAGCTTTAGTTTCTACCGAGTGGGGCTCCTTGGCTTCCATGGCTATTGTGAAGATGGGTGTTACCTATTCTGTTGTTGTAGGATCAGTGCTGGCACTTAATCTTGGGGCTTGAATTGAAGTGCGAGGCAGGCGAGTTCTAATCACATCGTGTGTCTTCGCTCCCCAATGAAAGCAGGTGTTTATCTCTTAATGTTCCCCAATGCCCAAATTGGGGTTAGCAAATACAGTAAAATACTTCCTGAATTTAACAGAGAAAGAAAAAGAACCCAAGGAGAATCGCTAAGGCTTCTTGCCATTGTTCTGCCAATTTTAGATGTATTGATTTATCACTCTGACTTGTTGGAGTTTTGTTGTTGTGTTTCTGAAAGGATGTTGAGTCAACTAGCCAGGGTCCCTAAGAATGTATCTTACCCTGAAATTACAGGAAGCTGGTGAGCTTTTTCTGTGACTCTCCAACTAGGCGCCTTCCTGTTATAGATGTGGAAAGAGCTTGTTTCAAAGAAAATGAATCTGTGAACTTTTCAGCTCCTTACTACTTACAAGGAATGTCAGAGTCTGGATGTGGCAGTTCTCCACCCTTGTTTAAAGTCTGAAACCTGCCTCTTCTTGCCTGATTAAAGACAATGACCCATTCCCTCTCTTTTCCCCTTCAGTTATATCCTCCCTGAGGCCAGGGAAGGAGCTTACATCTGACCCTGTGTGATTCCCCACATTAGCTCTCAAGAGAGTGATTGAATTACAAATCAGTTCCTTTTTTCTGCTAAACTCAGAATTTTACTTGATCTTGCTTATTGCAAAGCTGCACTTAGGCTGTCGGATAGGTGTAAATCAAATCCATTTAACCTCTCTAGGGAAGATGGCAAATGCTCCATTCCAAGTTCTCTATCTTTTCCATGGCCGTTTGTATTAATATAAAAGTTCTCGCAAATGCGTATTTCTCTCCCTCTGATCAGCTTCTCAAGTGTTCATCCCTTTCTATGATTTCTTATTTAAAGGGCTGTCTCCATGCCCCTTTCACCCAGGTTCTGGTGCCCTGGCTGTGATACACCTGGGAGAGGGCACAGATGCAAAAGGTTTCCATTAAGTCCTGTTTTCCAACCCCTCCTGGATGTCTCTACCTACCGGCCTAGACCTTTGGCTCTGAACCTGTGCTGGCGTCGCTGCCTTCAATGCGGGATCCTTGACATGCTCAGACATGGGATGGAAGACCAGTTATCCCCAGCCATGGTTTGTTAAGGACTGGCCCTCGTGTTCAGCCGTCACCTGAGAGTCTCACCATCCCAAGCACTGTGTCAAACACCTTCCCTCAGTTGAATCTCCTGCACTTGCCTCACAGTATCTCAGTCTCCACCTCCTTTTCCCATGTTCTCACTAAAGTAATATCTTAATGTAGGGGATTTTGTTCTCAAAATTATTCTTTTGAGGGTAGAAGCAAGAAGAGGTATTATATATCCAAGTTTGAATGTAACAAATAGGGGTTTTACACTTCCAAGAAGACCAGGGTAGTGTACATTGGGAATACATGAGAGGGCTGGGCTTTGGCCCCAGACAGCTGGGAGGGAGTGAGACGGGTCCTGGCTGATGTGGAAGGTCACACTTGGCCTTTCTCAAACCAGATGAGCTGAGACTTCCGCTCTTTGACTCTGAATTTCCCAACCACAAACAACTTGGTGCCTTACCCTTCACAGTCGAGAGAAAGTGCCCTGTGTGTCCCTAAAGGGACTTGACCTTACCTGCATCTCAATCCCCTTTGATGCCTTGGGACCCAGGGTGTCAGCACATCATCACTCTGATTTCTTGCCTCGTCTCTTCTTGGATCTTGCCTTCTCACCTCCAGCCGACTGAATCCGCTTCTGTCATAATTTTGGCCACTCTCATATTGATCCTGTTTGTTATTGGAATCTCTGATTTTTTAAACTCTGCTTTAAGAAAAAAAAATGGGGAATTGAGAAAAATGAATAGATTTTCATGGCAATAAAATCTTCCTAATGCCAACAAATGCTATCACAGTCTGCATAAGAGCTCCCATACTGTTCTGATGATCACAGGCAAGATCCCGTCACCAAAACCTCAGGTGAAGCAGAGCAATCAGCTGGAAGGGAGTCCCTGGAGCTTCCCCCAGCACACACAGCGGGAGTGCACTCCTCTCTCTGCCCCGAGGACTCTTGTGCTAACTCGCCCTCCCCACAGCCTTTATTTCTCCACCTATGGAAAGGCTTTGGCCATCCTGGGGGCATGAGGCAGAGGAGGGTGGCTACTGACAACAGACCAGCTAGATTCTCCAAACGCTCACCCAAGATGTCACCAAAGTTTCTGAGGCTCAAGAATCTAATTTCTTTACATAGCAGAAAAGGACTGAACTCTGACACCCTCTCTCTCTTCCCTTTTTAGCAAAAGCTTTTCCCCTCCCTGAAGTCAATCTTATAGAGAATCCTAACACATAAAGAAGACCAAAGTGGTTGAAGCTGAGGATGGCTGGTGGGGATGGGCTAGAGCATATCTGCCTAGCTGCTCCCCACCCCCAACTCAGCTAGCTCTCTGGAATTCAGTTTGACAAAGGCAAAAACCTTGGGCTAGATGATCTTCGAGGGACCTCAATTTCAAGATCCATGTGCCTTGCTCTTCCCTGAGTCCTCAGGGCATGGTTCTGACACAGAGTAAACACTAAAACAAACAAACAAAACCCCCACACAAGTACATATGTATGGGCACACATTTGATGAATGGATGAATAAAAGAGTTTTCCAACATCATACTCTGTGCTTATCTATTTAAGATTATAGCTCCATTGATCCATAGAAATGGGTGTTAAGCAATCACCTCCCCTTCTGACCATCTACCCTGTACCTTCCCCCAACTTTTCTTTGCACATATAGAAAGGCTCAGCCTTATCTTCTCTGGGATTACATCTAAACCACCGAATGTAAATGTCTCCCAAATGGGGAGAGGCTTGTTTATACAAAAAATAATTGCTTCAGCACTGTCCTCCTTTATAGCAGAACTGGAAGAAAGTGCTGAGCGGGCAGATTCCTCCTCCATCGCGTTAGGAAGGAATTTAAAGCCCATTTCAGTCCTTTCTCTGGCCTTATGTAAAAATAAAGCCTTTCTCCTCAAGCCTGGGGGCTAAACAAAAGAAAAAGAAAACCTGACCCTGACTTACACTTGCCCTGAGCTCCCCAAATACGTCCAGGTGATTGTAAAATGTGTTTTCCTCCCAACTTTCCTCAAGTTGGGACCAGACAGAGGTGGGTGGATGTGAACCCCGCAGCTGGAAACCGCTGTGAAAGGTATAACCAGTGTCTCTTCCTCCTCTGCCTTCCCTCTCCCCCTCTGCCTCAAAGACAGTTCAATGCTGAGTGTGAATCCCGCCAATAAAGCCCAGGCTGGAGCCCTTGCCCAGGTCCTGGGGCAAGCTGAGGAGCCCGTCAGCTGTTTGGTTGTAGTACAGTTAATCATTATGTCTGCTTTAAAAAAAAAAAAATTCTTTAATCACCTAATACTATGCTTATTGGCCTGTCAGAACGTGGGGGAGACTGGAGGGGGATTCATTTCATGTCTTGTGGGAACATTATTTTGGTAAAATATTAGGACAAGTCTATGCCTTCCTCCTTTGAAAAATAAGATATAAAACCAATTAAAGTTAAGTGATTACCGAAATGCATCTAATTAGAATTAACTTACACACGTCAAACCACGAATGCAGCTTCCAGAGCACAAACCCCGTTCGGTGTTGCTGCGGAAGGTAATTGATATCACAGGGCCTCTGCTTCTCAGGCAATTGCTTAAGAAAGCACCTTCACAGCTCACAGCCTTTTCTCCCTTTGGGTTGGGGTACATTTTCGTCAATCTGACAAGATCTGTCACATATTATCAGACAATTGATCACCAACTCCTTGCAAGTCTTAATCCATCGTTTGATCACACATCAAGAAAAATTGCTTTTTATGTCTTACATCTTGGCCATGAGAAAGGGAAAGAAAGCAGAGACTTAGCTTCTGGCTCCAGCTCATTACTTTTTTGCAAATGATAGATGGGTTCACTAGGCAATTTAACTTTAAAATGATCTTTCCCCCTTTCTCAAATAAGCAAATACAAGGAGCATTGCCGCACAAGCTGAGTGGAAGGGAACTTGGCCTGCTGCTCCTTTTGTAACTCTGTAATAGGCGCCCATGTGTGGAGAGCGGCATGGAGGGGTGGTAAATATGTATTTACTTAGCATTACTGCATCTGCTTCTAAATAATAGGATTTAAAGTGGACACACACAGAGAGACTAACTCATACTCGCCAAGACATGGCAATAATCATTTCACACATTTCTTTCAGAACGCTTATGCTACATATAAAAATAATTTAAAATGGGGCGGCGCCTGTGGCTCAGTGAGAAGGGTGCCGGCCCCATATACCGAGGGTGGTGGGTTCAAACCCAGCCCGGGCCAAACTGCATCAAAAAATAGCCTGGCATTGTGGCGGGCGCCAGTAGTCCCAGCTACTTGGGAGGCTGAGGCCAGAGAATCACCAAAGCCCAGGAGTTGGAGGTTACTGTGAGCTGTGATTCCACAGCACTCTACCACTCTACCAAGGGTGATAAAGCGAAGACTGTCTCTACAAAAAAAAAAAAAAATTTAAATGACTTCTAGGAGACAAACAACAAAAGCAAAAAAAAATTGTAAGTTTTATATAATAATACAGAAAAACCAATTCTTAAAAAAAAGTGACTTCCTCTACCATGAATCTAGTTAGATTATTATCAATATATATTCTAGCTTTCTCAGAATGGTACAAAGCAAATAATACAGGAATTAGTCCTATTTCCAGTAGTTGACTGGTACTTACAATCAAAAATAAAAAGTATCTGTAATGACCAATGAAACCATAGTTAAAACCTCTAAGTTCTTGAAGGATTTTGTTAAAGTTGTCAAAACCCTGGTGATCTGGATAGTATTTCCAAAGTACACAGTGTTCAAAGATTCTGTTTGTGTTCTCTGAGGGCAGGAAGGAAAATTCCCCAATTACCCTGGTTTTTCCCCAGTGTTCCTCCACTAAAAGGATCTCCCTGGGAAGTACTGTCCATCATGTACATAATCTATAATTAAAGACACAGACAGCAGAGGTTCACGTGCTGAGGTAACCTGCAAGGAGCTCAGAGATCTGTAATTAGCACTTTCCCTGTATCATGTCAACTCAATGAGATAACAGTATTTTCAAATACCAGCTTAGCAGTATGTGCTGGCCTGCAAGCTTCTGTCAATAAACTGCAAACATCCTGAGGTCAGGAGCTGTGCCCACACCCCCAGCACAGTCTGTGTCAGGCACAACAAAGAGGCTCCAGAAGTATTTCTTCCGGTGAAATGCAAATAAGGTCTGTAGCTTAGTTGAAAGTAATGTATCAACATCAATTTCTTGGTATTGAACATTGTACTTATGTAAGGTATTATCATAGGAGAAGGTGAGGAAAGGATAAATGGGAACATTTTTTTGCACAACTTCTAGGTAAGTTATTTCAAAATAAAGTTTAAAAAAAATCTGTCAAAAACAGAATGATTCTCTGGTCCTTTACACCTGCTGGATGTGCTGCTATTTGAGGCACTAATGTTGCAGGTGTGTTCCAGGTGCGCTCACACTCTGTTTCTACTGCACTACGGGGTTCTGGTTCTGCCGCTAGTCAGCTGCAGGTGCTCCTTGAATTTGATCTTCCCCAAAGTTTGGCCCTTTGCTTTTCATGAGGAATTATGGCTCAGAGTTCCTGCCTGGATGTATCTCTTTCTACCACATCTTTCTCCTTGACCTGCTCGGCACTGGTTTCTCTTTTGTCCAGCCATTGTTCATGTGCTGGGGAGGAGGAAGGGATGAAGGTTGAGATTGAGATATAGTCCATGGCAACCTGGATGTCCAAAATACATTTCTTTTTATAAGGGACAATATATTTGTAGGCAAGAGATCCTACCTAGTTCATCAGATCCATCAACACATCAAATGTGTTCCCTTCACTGTATATTTCTTGAAGGTACTGTTAGAGTCTTCAAAGTGTAGCTTATTCCACACCTGTTCTCGTGGCTGGGTGTCAAAGGCATGATCCTTGTCAATGTTAATAACAGAGAAGGTGGATTTACTCAGATTACACATAGTCTGAGTATTTATTGCAAATCTAATTTGGAATCATTTGAGACTTTCAATGCCTTGTCTCCCATACCCCTCATGCAAAAGGTAGTAAGAGGGCAGTGATTGAGAGACAGTGGTGAACAGCACAGCCCTGGGACCATATTCCTTTACTAGCAGTGTGCCTCATCAAGTTGCTTTATCCCTCTTACCACCTACCATCATAGGTAGCTTTGCCACCTATGAAATGAAAATAATAATTGTGCCTAACTCACAGAGATCTTTTGAGAATCATGAGCATTCGTCCTAGCAAAGCACCAGGGTTTGCCCGGAGCTGGCACCCAGTGAATACAGCCGCTATTCTCTGTCTGAAGTCTGCCTCCTTTCTCATTTCTTTTCGCTGGATCCCCATCTCTTGCCTTCTATAAGTTCAGTATGATGACTTGTGCTTAAAAATCATATTTTTAAAAAAATTTTCTTTGAATATTTCCCCAAACTTCCAGAAATAATAGATGTTAATCAGTGTAGTCTCCAAAATAAGTTTGGAAATTAATCAGTATCAAAGCATAAACCTGCACAGCATGGCTCACATTTCTGAAACGACTGATGAAATCACTGGATGAAAGCTGGGGTCAAATGCTGGGGAGCATCTTTCTTCACAGAGACCCAGCCACGGACCTGGAACTGCTTGGGCTGCTTTTTCCTTGTAAATGACTCACAGTGCTCTGACAGGAGAGATGTTGGGATGGATTTGGAGTCTATACTAGATGTCATGCTGCTGAACAAAATCATCTTAGAAACATAGTTGAATGTTTCCACTCTTTTTTAAATAGCAAATACACGTACAAGCTAAACATTGACACTTGGCTGACCCTAGCTCCTGATTGCTAAATATGGTGTTTACAGCCATAAAGCACTGATGAAGCCACATCTATAGAGCAGAATTATGTTTTCAAAAGTCCCTTGGTTTTCCTAATCTTTTCAGGGATGAATATTATCTACCAACACTTGAACTAATGGCATTCCAATCCCAGCCAAATGGCATCCAATCAATCCCACCCTTTCCAATTAGAGATATAAAAGTAATGAAAACTTGTTGCCTGGATATTCACTCATTAGATCCAGAAATGCAGATTAGAAATCATACTTTGGTAGCATTTATTGACTTGATATGATCTGCTATCCAAGAAGCATTTAGGACAAACAATGAGTTACAGCTAAACAATGTAAACAATGAGTTACAGTGAGTGAGCAATAGGTTTAAATTAGAAGAGATAAAATTATATTTTCACACATCACAAATGAAATATCCATTAGGGACTTCTCAGGTGACCTTCAGGTCCAGCAAATTGTATATTAAAACTCCCACCCTGAAAGAGATGAGTGTGGGGCCTGGTGATGTGCATTTCGGGTACGGTAGAGGAAAAGGCCCAGGCAGGCACAGTAAACAAATGTAACTAGTTTTGGAGAAATGCTATTGACAGTAAAATTCTAATTTTACTCCAGCTCCCAGAACAGATGTACCTCCGAGTCCATAGACTGCAATACTTAACTGCAGCTACTCAGCTGTGACCTTCAGCCCCAGGCTCACTGCAATAAAATTTTCATGCAACCATATGGAAGAATATTTTAATAGAGATTTACTGTCAGTAACTGTCCCAAAGGAGCAAATAAGGAAGCTGTAACATATTGCGTACAGTAAATCAAGGGGACTTCAATGGAAAAACGAAACCTCCCGGAGGCAAGCATCTTTAAAATTACAGGCAACACTTTGTACAAATATGTGTACAAAGGACTAGATTTGCACTCAGTTAAGTAGCTCAAAATGGTTTCAATTTGCAGATATATTTATTTAGAATTTATTTATTGGATTTTATAAGTGGCAAGCACTTACCTGTCAGGGCTGAATGCGTATGTATCTCCCTTCCCTGGGGCCAAACGGAAGTGAGGGAGAAAGACTTTAAGTGAAAATCTTACCCAACCAGGGAATGTGGCAGGCAACATAAATTGCACCCTCTCTATAGCCAGATTTATTTCAGTTTAGAGTGAAGTATGAACACCAAAGACAAAACATAATATTCTCCTAGCCAGTGCATAAGCAGTCGGGATGGGTTAATTGAAGGGTTAAAAATTCAGCTTCAGCAATAATTGAGGAGACGTGTTGGTTAAAACTCCTCGTGGGACAGAACCCATTCATAGTTCCTCCATGCATCCTTTATTATATTTACCCACGTTTTTGCAGGTAAAAATGTCTCGTTAGATTGTGAAGCTATAAAATGGCAATTTTTCTCTAAACGGGTTTTGGACTGGTTGGAATCAGTAAATCAGATCTCATTCTCGAAATTCTTCTGACCCTGTGTTTATTTGGAGACATGAGTACGTGGCACAGGGCCACGGCTGAGCAGAGCAGCAAGGCAGCCTTTGAGCATCATCATTGTCACCCACTTGTGGCTCTGCACTTTGGTTCACTTGGTTACCATCACGGTGCTGTGGCCTTGCTCAGCTTCTCCCCTCCTAGTTAACAGCATTTCAGCCTCATATTTATTTCCTGAGTGCAAACAACCAGCCATCTCTCCCCCTCCACACAACTGATGGAAATTCTAATGTGAGGGACAGTAATTCAGAGATAAATAGACCGAACACTGTCCATGACAGTTTATATTTTATGGCGGAGAAAAGGCCTAACACTTAAAAAAGTCCTGCGTGGGAGGCATAGCACAAACGCCTCATCCATGGTACATCACCAACGAAGATGTCTTGGCATCAAACCGAAAATCGAAATATCCAAGTGACTGTGAATAGGGGGATCAGGTGATAAATCTGTACGGTTTGCTAAATGCCCGTGGGTTGTGGCATTTGACAAAGAGTGACAACAAAAGAAGTATTGTCATATCTGAAAACTGTGTCTTACAGGTTCCACTCTTCTGCTGAAGTGGCCCCATTAGTATAAAGCATAGTAACATGCGGGCAAGTAGATTCAAAATTAGTTAGTTTTACTACACACTGTGTTAACTCATCAGAATGAATGCAACGGTAAAAAGGCCTGGGGTGTTAATTCATGCTAGAAGGTTAGTGTAGAAATCCTGCTATCTGGCCAACAACTCCTTAGTGACCCACCACATTTCCCAGTGTTTCAATTAACAGACTTTTTTCACAGTGGAATATTTGTATTTTCTAAACCCTTTTACTGCACTCTATTTCACACTGAAATTGAAACTGAAACCAGAAATGCCACTTGAAAAACATTAGTTTGGGGACACAAACGTGTAGAACGCATCTGGTTCACTCCTTTGAGAGAAAGGTTGGCCGGAATAAATCTTTCGAGTCCTTATGTTATTTTGCTATGACCACTTTCAAAAATCATTCTTTTTGTCTTAATAAGGAATAGAATGGGCAATCTTTGTCTGTGTTTAATTCTGTGAATTTACCAAGAAGAGTGATTCATGTCCTCCTTTATCAAGGCCATCTCTAAACAAATGGTGTCAGGATGCTTACTCACTCACTGCTCAGCTTCTTCTGCGTCTCCTGGAAGACTCAATGACTTGGCGAGCCCCAGCACTCATGTCTTTTGATAACACTGGACGATACAGCTTTCCTCCTCCCCACTTCAATCCGTTGTCCATTCTGGGCAAGTTGGTTTTCTCTCCATCTTTGATTTTTTTACATCTTTGAGTCAAGTGTTTCCAGAACAGTTTTCCTCTCTTTACACTTCCCCAGACCTTATCAATTTTTGAAGACTCAGTAGTTCAGAGCCCCAGGTACCCAAACAATACTATCTAACCATTTTAGCCCTGACCATAAATGCTAAAGGGCAAGTCATTTTGTACTGAGTAGCAAACACATTCTAAGAACATTATCGGTTTAATACCTACCCACTCATAACTGATTTGTTGATCTGTTGACTCTTCATTTTCACCACTCTGTCATGTTTGTCATAACATGGAAGCTTGTGTTCTGAAGAAATTTTTATTTTATTTCTTCCACTGGGAGCATGCTAGGAAGTAGAGTCCTATCCATATTCTGTGAGGCATTGTGTCTGGGGGCCCCAAACACACAGATACTGAAATCCAAGGAATGCTCAAGCACCTTAAAGAAGACAGAGTAGTGTCTGCATGTGACCTATGCACACCCTCCTGTGTACTCTAAATTCTGCTTAGATGACTTATAATGCCTCATACCATGTAAATGCTATGTAAATAGTCATGATACTGAGTTGTTTAAGGAATAATGACACGAAAATAAGTCTGCATGTGTTGGGAATGGATGCCCCCATTGTAGACCCTTCACCTCCCTACAGTGATACAGGTGCTTAGCTGAACCTGCAGGTGTGGAACCTGTGGGCAGAGAGTACCCACTGCACTCATTACCTAGTGCTGCCGTCCACCTGTGGGAGACATCTTACAAGCTACAAATAATGTGAGAAAAGTGTAACAACATACCCAAACAATCAACAACATTTCCCAAGTTAAAACCAATATCCATGTAGAATGAGTGAAAGACTGTTTAGTTAGAAAAGCATTGGTGATAGACAGGAATCTCCTCAGAGCTACATGTCATCAGAGAGAATCTGGGGGAGAGGATTTCTACAAAGGATAGGAGGTCAGTTTGAAAATCTTGGGTCTCTTCCAAATCTGGGGTCCTACAATCACTGTTTGAATATTAAAAAATGATGTTAGTAGTCCTATAAGATGACAAGCCTTAGGGGCTGGGGACTTAAGCTCTAGGGAGTCCTAGGGAGCTATACTATTGCAGTGGTGCCCTGCCAAGGACAGAAACTAGGCTGTGTCTTAGCAAGGTCAGGCTTTCAGACAATCAGAACTGATGTTTCACGAGTAGGTGCCCAGAGAGAAGTACTAACTACAAGCTGGCCAGTATCTGTTCTCTTTGTTAACTAGATTTTATTGGTTGCTAAATGGTACTCATCAAAAATTTTTTGAACACCAGATGCTTGGCTTGAGTAAACCAAACATCTAATGACTATAATTTATTTTTCATTTTAATATAATCTTTTGATACCTATCCAGAGAAACCATGGAATTTTTATCTTTTTATGGATTTTAGTGTGGTTAGTATTGGGAAAAGATTTTTGAGATGTAGACAGAAAATGTGCTCAGGTAAAAGTTGTTCATATGCTCATACGTTCCATCAGTAATATGTATGCAAGACTAGGTAAAAAAATCTTGTTAATTTATAACAATTTAGTAAAGTTTTAATTCTGGAAATCTTAAAAGTTAGTGCCATGCTCCTTCTTTTGAATGCACAGAGTAAGAGGTTTTCTGATTTGTGAGAATCTTCTAAGCAAGCATATTAGTTGCTTATAAAGTGAATGGGTACTTTGACAGTATGTGAAAGAAGTTTATTCAGTTATGCTAAATATTGCTTTTGGAATTATTTTTGTTCTCATGAGAGAAGCAACATTTTTTCTCACAGAGAATGCAAAAAGGAAACTTCTACTTTACTTAAAAGAAAATACATTTTTTAATGAATGATGCTTCAATCAAAATTTTCATACATATTAAGAAATGACTGGACTACTTAGAGTTTAGAGTTATAAACCCAGAGACGTAATGTGGTTAAGAGGAATGTATTTCCGTGAATGTCTAATTCCTTTAGTTCTAAGGTTTTCTGATTCACAGTTACTGATGAATTTTTTAATTTCCTGGATGTTTTTGCCATATCCTCTTTTCTCCAGGATCACACCTAAATGGCCCAAGGTGCATTTAAGAGAAGAGAAGTATATGGAAGGCAAGAGATGGAGCATCTGAGATCCCAAATGGTTATGTGCACATTTAAGAAGCAGTGACATCAAGAACCACACCCAGCCTACTGTGCTGGGCCGGGGCAAGGTCAACCCCAGCCATATACCTGGAAAAACCTTGGCCTCTTTTGAGGTAAAGTATTGGATCAACCTATAATAGTAAATGAAGTTGCCATTAATGTTCTTCTCCTTAGGGCGGCACCTGTGGCTCAACAGAGTAGGGCGCCGGCCCCATATGCCAGAGGTGGCAGGTTCAAACCCAGCCCTGGCCAAAAACTGCAAAAAAAAAAAAAGAAAAGAAATTCTTCTCCTTAATGTTATTATAATTATTTGAGATAATTCTATGAACTAAAATACCTCATGCACAGCTCCCTTGGCTGGGGAAGTAGACACTAAAAAGCATGAAATAGTTGATTGTAGTGTGGCTTTAGTTTCTCTCCTTACCCTCTCAGAATTGGCTGAGTCTTGTTGAGTGTGACCAATCATTCCAGGGCCTGGAGGAAGCATTGAGCTAATCTGGCTGGGGTATGATGAGGTATGAAGCATCCTGTCAGATTTCAGGGTGAAACTGATCTTCAACAAGATCTCCCCCTGCTTTCCACCTCCACTATTTCACAACTTGTGTTCCCAGAACATGAGTATCGAGATTTCATTTGCCTTAGAGCTCTTCCAGAAATTAACAGCATTAAGAAGAACCATTCTATTAAGTCAGGATGGCGTCCAATAAAAGCAATAAATGATTGGAAGATGGGCTGTTTTAATGCTATTCAGTAAAACCCTCATGAATGTTCTTAATTATGCAATTCTATCCTTCCTATGTAATTGGATCGTTCAGTTTTTTTCTTTCATGGTATAGAATGATCTGAATTGGGGGTCAGTGTCTTTTAATATTGTTATATTTGATTAATATTTGAAGATGATACAGTGAAATATATAGGCACATAGGACGATTTGGACTCCCCTAGACAACCAAAGAATATAAAGGCTCATAAGACTGACAATAATGGAAAAATAATTGCACCCTTCAGAGGCATCTAAGCTCTGTTCTCAAGAATGGAGCACTCCATTTTTTAAAAAACTTTAATCTTTTGGCCTTGAATCATTAATGTGATCACATAATCAAAATACAGTTATGCATTGATTATTACCAAGGATACATTCTGAGAAATGCATGGTGGGGCTAGTTCACTGTTGTGCAAATATCATGGAGTATATTTACACAGACCTACATGATGCAGCCTGTTATATACACCTTTTATCATTTTAATATAATCTTTTGACATATCCAGAGAAACTGGGAATAGGTTCTATGGTATTGCTTATTGCCCTAGCTTATAAATTTGTACAGCATGTTACTACACTGAGCACCGTAGGCAATTGTAACACAATGGTAAGTAATTGTATATCTCAACACGTCTAAACATTGAAAAGATACAATGTAAAAGATAGTAAAAAGATTAAAAATGATACCTTTGTAGGGCACTTACCATGAATGGAGCTTACAGGACTAGAAGTTGCTCTGAACGACCGAGCGGTGAGTGACTGTGAAGTTCTGGGACATCACTGTACACTACTGTGCGCTTTGTAAACACAGTACACTTAGGCTACACTTATAAGAAATTTTTCTTTCTCCGACAATAAATTAACTTAAGCTTCCTATAACCTTTTTACTTATAAACTTCATTTTGTTAAACGTTTCAACTCTTGTAATAACACTAAGCTTAAAGCAAAAACATGCTGTGTAGCAATACAAAAATATTTTCTTTCTTTATATCCTTATCTATAAGCTTTTTCTATTTAAAAAATGTTTATTTTAGTTTGTATGGTTTAAATTTTTTCTTGATACAAGCTAAGGCACAAACATACACATTAGCTTTGACCTACAAGGGTCAGGATCATTAAGAAGTCGCTAAGCGATAGGAATTGTTCAGGTCCCTTATAATGTTATGGGACTCCTGCGGCATACGCGGTCTGTCATTGACCCAAATGTCACCAGGCAGTCCATGACTGTATGATAAAAATTCAAGAGGTGCAAAGGATGCACGGTGGAAAATCTCCCTCTTCCTTGGCACCCAAAGTAATCAATATTATCAAGTGTGCAATAGGCTGTCTGATATTTTACGTCCATTCAAGCAAATACGTGCAAACCTTCAGTTGTTCTTCTCTCATTTGTGTGAATGGCAGCACTGGCCACGAGGATTCTACTTACTTAAGTAAGCATCACTTACTCCAGGTGCTGAGGTTACACTGGTGAACAAACCCAGTCCTGTCAGAGAGCTTACATTTCTGTGTTGGGAAGAAGCCAAAAGCCGTGATCAAGAAGCTTCAAATAATGAGTGAGTTGGATACCGACTGGAAGAAAGGGGGCGCTGGCTCCCTGAGATGAGTTGGGCAGGAAGGCTCTCCAAGGAAGCCAAGACCGAAAAGAAAGCAAGCACTTCACCCCTCTTACATTCCTCTGGCTAAACATCCATTAAACTGAACACTCTGCCTCTGCACACCCCAGCAAAACATGTGAGGTGACACGGGAGTCAAAGCACAATTCAAAACCACGCAGACTCCTCAATGCAGTTTGGTGACCCCAGATTTCAAGTGCACACTCACCACTGCCTGACCACGCTGGGATCCACTGTGCTACACTTCCCTTGGAGAGCAAAGCCATAGGTAATAAAGGCCCCAAGAAGTTCACTGCAAGATACGATATTTCATGAACTGTCTGAGATGAGGCTGGGACTGGAGTGTTGACGGCCACTTCTTGTCTGTACTCACTCTTGTGAAAATAGCATTTAGTCCTCTTCGAAGCCAGAAATCGCACAGGGAGAGTTAGGCTGTTCTCTTATTGTGGTTAGTGTGCCAAGAAAATTGGAATGACAAGGATAGGACCGATTGCTAAAATAATATTTCTAAGGGACACTGGCACACCAGTAAAACCAGTAGAAATTCATAGACCCACCAGTTGCGCTGGATATCAGGATAAAAAGCAAAAAATTCTATGCACATTTAGACACTTTCAAAGATACAAACTTTCATCATCCCATATCACAAATATTAACTGTAACTGATTTATTGGATTTGCTTTTCAATTTTCTTCCAGACATATGGTAAA
Organism: Arctocebus calabarensis; assembly: GCA_963573935.1. Taxonomy (NCBI): domain Eukaryota; kingdom Metazoa; phylum Chordata; class Mammalia; order Primates; family Lorisidae; genus Arctocebus; species Arctocebus calabarensis. The sequence goes on along the minus strand of CAUYON010051313.1, from coordinate 32,718 downwards.
ATCTAGACGTATCTCAAGAAGGATTGTTGCTATACTTTTCTACAGGTGTATGAAAACACCGATTTCCATTTCTTTAAAGTAACTGAGGAGTGTTTAATTTAGAAACATTGGTCACTTCTAAGAGTTGACCAAATATACACCTGAGATTTGGAGTTAGGCCAGATGCCGAAATTCTCCAGAAAGCAACTTAGTATTTCATGGCACAAAAATTACTTTAGATTTCTATAGCAATCTTATCCTCATTATGGGCTGTAATTATCATCAGGTTGCAAAACAGACTCAAAAGGGAAAGAGTATTGGGTTAATCGTGAAGCAGCTCCTCCTCTTTCTCCCCCACCACACAATATGTGAAGGGTGCCTTTTCCTATGTCTTCTCATAGAATCTTCTACGTAGTCCACCCTCTACATCCATGGGTTTCACATCTGCGGTTTCAACTAACTAGGCTTGAAAATATTTAGGAAGTAAAAGCATCTATATTGAACATGCAAGATGTTTTTTTCTTGTCATTCCCTAAACAGTACAGTATGACAGCTATTTACATTGCATTAGGAACTCTAAGGAATCCAGAGATGTTTTATAGTGTTTGGAAGGACGTATGGAGGTTATGTGAGAATGCTACCTCTTTTTATAGGAAGAACTTGAACATTAGCAGATTTTATTTCCCATTGGGGGATCCTGGAACAAATTCCCCACTGATACCAAGGGACAACTGCATTTATGTTTCTCGTTGCAGAGAAATGGAGGAAAGAGGTTCCTGCTCTCCACCACCATGCCTACCAACTACGTTTGCCTTTAAGTTGTTTGGATTTCAGATATCAGGATTTCCCCACTTTCAATTAGTCTCCTCTGGAACAATGCTGAATCTGCTTTCCTCAGTACCAGACAGTGTTATTGCTGTTAGACCTTGCTCAGCAGACTCCACCTCATCTACGAGTGAGCCCTTTTGGGTTAAAGCAAGTGGTCTTCTCGCCCATATTACTTTTATATCTATTATTAGATCTCTCTCTCAGAAATCCCAGTAGAAAAAGGCATTTGCACAGTTGTGTACACAGAGTAATGGGAGCCCCAAGACCTTGAATGTGCATTCCAAAACTGCCCAGAATTGTACAAATGAAAATACCCTGAACTCTCTGACTGTCTGTTCAATTCCTTCTACAGAATCAGTCTCTAGGAGCAATGATGGGAAAGTGAACTAGAGAACCTGAAATTCCCTGAAAGTTGTGACGCAATGCCTGCTGATCACAGCTAAAGCCAGAGTTAAGTCCAAATCTTCGTAAGGGAAGCAATGCCCGGAAACTTTGAGGCTTACTCCGTGTTTTCATGATTACAACTTCTCATAAGAAGGGAAATCTCTTTGGGGGCCTGGGATGGTGGGTGGAAGGTCACCGGGGGGGGTGAGGGGGGTGGGAGGGGGGCACTAGAACTGCCTTTGTATGTATGTTTCTACGTGGGGTGATCTGGTTTACCAGCAGCTGTGGACACATTCTGCTTCCCGGATGCAGCACCAGGATCTTCTCCCCATCCCTGATAGTCATGCTAGTCCAGGACCAATTCCAAAATTAAACATTTGTTTGTCCAATGAGGACAAAGTTCAGGGTCTCTCCTTCCGTCTCTTTGCTCCCTCTGCCAGACTCTCTGGTTCACGACCAAAAAGCTGCAAATTCGCTTATGGTTTGGACAGCAGTTGGGGCAGGTACACTGCTTTATGTTCTCCAAATGGCAAAAAGCAAGATACCGGCTTCTTCTGAAAGATTAAGCTTCTCTGGCTAGGGGAAGGGAGCTGTTTATAAAAGACTGGGTCAAGTCACGCCTATTATGACAGTTTCTAAATGGGAGAGGAGACTCTGCTCCTTCAGGGTGGTAAAAGTTAGGTAAGAAATTAGCCATCCCACAGTTTTGTGGCCTAGAGGCAGAGGACGGGAAGACTGAATGTGGTTGAAGTTTGATAGAACACACACATCTAGAGAAACTTCTGGAATGTTTTCTCATAGTTTTACCAGTATTTTTTCACTTGCCTGAGGTCATTTCCTCTTATCTTATAACCCCTTGTTTTTTAAGAGAAATTTCATAAGAGAAAGTTTTTTTTAATAGCCCGACTGAAGCTCGGGTGATGAAAACAATAAAAATTCTCGTTTGAAAGAAATTCTTTTTCTGCTTCTAGGACAACCAAGGGAATAGGATAACACAATGTACAGCAGCTCAGAGCTTGTGATTGTCAAGACCAAGTTTGAAGGACCAGAGGCTCAAAAGCATCACACCGGCTCTACACCCAGAGGGCTTGTTTCTATGGGATTCTTTTGGATTAAAATTTACATCGAGTTCCGGGGGATACTTTCTGCCAACCACCAAATGTTTACATTTCCTTGGAGCTCACATCGCTTGCTTCACTTTCTTCTGCAGTCTTCAGGGTCTGTCCCTTTCTTCTTTATTCCCTGCAGGTCCTAGATTCCCCCTGTTGTGCTTGGTTTACTAAATGATCGATTTGGTGGGGGAAAGGGAAAAATCCAAAGGGAAGACTGAGAGATCAGAATCTGGAAAGAAAGATGGATTTTCAAAAATAATCCTTAGCATCTTATAACATAAGGGAATACAAATTCTACATGTCTGTTTTGAAGCCACCCCTCTTGGACAGGTAACAGCCACCCCTCTTGGACAGGTAAATGTCTGTTTTGAAGCCACCCCTCTTGCTTCGTTTTCTTTCTCCAGCTGTGTGCATACAAGGAACAGAATGGATTAGCAGGAAGGTGGACATCCCATCAGACAATTAAGATCGCAAAAACTTAATTTTTAAGTTCTTAGAAAAAATACTACATACCGCCTTGCTGAACATCACTTTGGTCACCCTTGAAGTACTGCCCTTGGCCATCTGGTGCCACACAGTTGCCTCCCCATCTGGTTTCCTGAGAGGGGCTTCCACAGTGGCCTTGCTCATCACTGGGTCTCCTACCTCTCCCAGTGCAGGGCTTTGCAGGCTATGCAGACTCCAGGCATGCCTGTTAAATTGAATGGAATGCCATAGTAAAATTGTTAATCATCAGATAAGAGTAAAACAAAAGAGTATAATACAGAAACATACTAAAGGGAGGAAGGAGAGATTAAAAACAGCAAGACTCATGGAAGGCTCAAGGGATGTGGCAAAAGACTTGAGAGAAAAGTAAAGAGAAAAACAATGAGCTTTCGAAAAAATCAAAAGTGTTTCCCTCTATATTTCTAATGGGCTTGGAAATGGTTTTTGAAGCAGGCTCGTGGACTGGACTGTGTAGGTGAGAAGAATCCACAACCTCCATGAGAACAGTGAAAAAAATGTCTCTCTTCTCTCCCCCCACCTCTAGGGAACTCTGCTGGCCACACTTGTTGTATAGTATTTTCTGTTAATCAAACTTTCTATTATAAATCTATGGTAAGAGGACTGTATTTCTGATATTCCCAGAAGTGTCAAGAAAGAAAATATGCCAACAGCTACCAGTTGATAAAATTAATAAAATTGATTGAAGATGTTGCATATCTTTCAAAAAATCTAAGAAACCTTCAGCATTCTTTGAAAATTACATCTATGTGTTTACACCTTCCTGAGTGTAGAGGGGGGTGCCAAGGCTGAGTGGCTTCAAACATCTCCTGCTGAGGGGTTAGGGTGGTAGAAGGTACATCACACTTTTAGTCCGGATATTCTCTGTCCTGAGCCTGAGTAAGAAAGACAGGCCATTGCTGTCTGTTTTCCATGCTCTGATCTATTTCTTCACCCAACTGAGGCCTCCCTCAATACCTGGCATATAGTTAGTATACTCTGTACATATTGGCTGTATTAATGACTAAGTGACAGCCATTTAATTGAGAAAGCAGAAATGGAACGTTTATACATGTCCACATGTGTTGGGCTTGGTTAACAGCCATCCAGCTTCAGGAGAGAAGGAAGGCAGAGGTCTTCAGTGACAAGACAATAGAAGACAAGAGAAAATTCAGGACTCAGGATTTATACTTTAGACTCCTGCTGCTCAAAGTGGGCCAAGAATAGGATGTCAGAGAAGCATTAATCAGCACGTAACTAAAGATCGGAGGAGTGAGGGAAAGACTCATCTTGGCCTGCATGTGGGTGTAATGTGTACTTAGCAAGCGTTTCCTGGGCATGATCTGTGTGCTTCTCAAGTCCTCCCACATCAAAACCTCCAAGTTTTTCCCCTTTTCATCCCATCTGCCAGCATGATCGGGTTCGTTCATCAGATAGTTTTTAAAGTGGTTTCAGACACCGTACCCAAGCACAGCAGATACAATGAGGAATATAATGACCCCTGCTTACCAGCAGCCCCAACTGAGCGAGGAAGGCAGGTTGTGTTCCTGTGTTAAGCATGAAAATAGAGGTAGGAACCTGGAGTGATTGTCCCCTAGTTTGTAGCCACAAGGGTCTGGCTAGTGCAGTTGAATGCTTCCTCCCACCGTTTCTTTTCTCCACAGTTGCTTTCGAACTCATAGGAGCCGAGATCCGTGTGTTTGCTACGTCCCTACTTCTCTCCTGGATAAGGCTCTCAAGAAGTACATGCTGACCATGAGAGAGCCCCATGGTTTATAATGAGGTCACTTTATTATAGGCTTTTATACAGTTCCGAGAGTTCAGACTCCCAAGTCACTAGGAGAGAGAAAAAGAGATTGGTTGGCAAACTCATAATGCTGTATCTTCTCTGAAAAATCAATGATACCTACTCCATTCAGAAACAAGAGCTTTGTAGGGGGCTTTAATTTAGAAATACTAACCACTGTTCCACTGTCCAACTGCTTCTGACTCCTGTATGGCTCAAGTGGTGAAGAGCAGGAGTGGAGTTTAACGTGATCGTAAACATTCCTCTCTGCGGTAAATCAGAAAGGGGCATGAGCAGGAGAGCTGCTATTTAACGATGTATGGACAAGCTGCCCAGTGAAGTGCACCATTAGGAAAAGCTGACACTGGGGCACGCTGGACCCAGAGCTCACGAAGTATGGAGACCTTTGTGGCCAAGGCCCTGTTCCTAGTTGGAAAGTGATGATGAGCACAAAGCACTGTCAGAGTGTAAAGAAACTAAGGCAGGGGTTCTCAACCTTCCTAATGCCGTGGCCCTTTAATACAGTTCCTATGGGTCACGACAGGACCCAGTTCAGGGTTGAGAACCGCTGAACTAAGGGAAGTCCACAGAGAGAGGGAAAGGGCAGGCACGCTGCTTTTGGAAAAGGAAGTGATAGGGGAAACAATTAAGGCTTTCACCCGGGTGTGTTCACGAAGCCTCTTGCCATCAAGTTCAGTCCTGGCTGATCTTTAAACCTGTCTTGTTAATCCGCTGAAACAAGTACACAAATGCAAAACCCCTAGTAAACAAAAGTCGTATGTACTAGTTAGAAGTGCTATTGATAAGCAAGGGTTGGATCCTTTAAAGAAACGCCAACAGCAGAACCTTACCACTGTAGCTCTTCTGCTTTTACAAACACAAACTGGTTAATAGCAACAGAATATCAGTGCAGGCCTGTCTTTGGTTTAAAATGCTTTGTGCAGGCTCGGCGCCTGTGGCTCAAGCGGCTAAAGCGGCTAAGGTGTCAGCCACGTACATCTGAGCTGGTGGGTTCGAATCCATCCTGGGCCCGCCAAACAACAATGACGGCTGCAACCAAAAAATGGCTGGGCATTGTGGTGGGCGCCTGTAGTCCCAGCTACTTGGGAGGCGGAGGCAGGAGACTCGCTTGAGCCCAGGAGTTGGAGGTTGCTGTGAGCTGTGATGCCACAGCACTCTATCCAGGGTGACAGCTTGAGGCTCTGTCTCAAAAAAATAAAATAAAATAAAATGCTTTGTGCAATATAAGACAGCAAATTTATCTGTATGGTTCTAATAGGTGACTTATAATAAGCTGTAAGTTTAGGAACGACAATGAATTTTATGTCCTCCAGCAAGATTTTATTGGACTAAAGAAAAATTGTTAAAGAACAATAAAAGTCTGTAATAGCTTGTTTAGTAGAAGGACAGTTTCAAGGTCTATTTCTTCATAATTTCTGGCTAATTGATCATGATTCTTGTGTTGGTGAATATGGTCTTATGGACTGACAGTTATGAGCATTTCTGGATATGGCTAGAGTTTAAACCCAAGATACAACATTATGCAGATCTCGCATAACGGCCCTTAAACTTGTTTTGTTGCATTGTGTAGATATGGCCGTCAGCTGAACTGCATTCCATGAGGGACAGGGCTCCCGTCCCTGGAACACTGAAAGCAGTATTGGTGGAACAGACATACCTGTACACAGAATAATGCTGGGAGAGACCATGCAAGAAAGTAAATGTTTTATTATTTTTTTCTTTTATTTGAATAAATTACTCTGACCAGAAATATACTCATTTGGAGGGAAGAAGAGCAAGATTCATGTTGAATTGGTGAGTGTGAAATTGGCAGTGGCCCTAAAGGGACTGGCTTTTGAAAGCAGAGAAGGAAACAGAAGGGCCTTCGAAGTGGGGATGAGCCTGAGAAAATGAGCAGAGGAGGAGACTCCAGATAGGATCAGGGAAATAAAAACAATGCACGACCAGATTGGCTGGAGCAGGTGACGTGCTCATGTTGTGGGGTTGTTTACAACACAGGTTGGGGGAGCTGGCGATTGCCTCTTATATCAGGCTAGGAATTAGCATTTTATCCAACCACCAAGGTATTGTCTATCAATAAAGTATTTCAAGATCATATTGGTTAATAACAACAGAATGTCTAAAAAGTTTTACCCCTAAGGTTGAAAGTTTGCTGCTATTTCAAAGATTTCTCCACCAGGCAAATGGAACATTTGAATCTTTATCCTTTTTGTCCTTTTTATACCAAATGAATTTTTAACCATTTATTATCTTATTTGGTGGATTTTTAAATAGGGCCGGTGTATATTGTCTAGTCAAATCTGTTGGCAGAGAGGGAAAAGTGAGTCCGTTGTGACTTGAAAATTTATTTAGAGACTTAAGTAGAAATCTCCAGAGGAAATCACGCAGGATATTATTGATTGCATTTTCTATTGTTATTTTCTATTGCAACTGAACACTCATTAATGAATGATTCACTTAAAAGAAAACTCTGACTGTAAATTATCCCTTGGAAGAGCCATTGTGTAGGTTCTGGCAGAGCTGAAAGGACTCCGAGTAGAGTGTCCTTTCTGCATAAGACTCGTAAATACAATTAGCTATCTCCTTATCTCATTCTACCCTCCAATCATCCTCATGAGAGTGTTTACCTTAAGGAAAGAGATATTTTATTTTACTGTTAATATTTGAATAGAGCCAACTGTTGGAGCATGGTATGTCAGAAAGTAGCTGGGGAATATGGAAGAATACATAGCATTAGGCAACCTAAGGGCTTGAGTTATTCCATCCTTAAATTAATGGGAAGTTTTTCATCCTTGCCTCGTGCATAGGGAATTGAGGGACCTACAGCTGGGTAACACTTGGAGGAAGTACATAGAAACTCTGAATCTGCAGGTATTAGACAGATTCAGCCTGCCCAGATTATGCAGGTATTTGCCACCCAGGTCAGCATCTTTGATCTACCTGGTTCTGAAGTATTTGACACTTGCTCCCATGCAATAGTTATTTCAGGAATAAGACTATTTATGTATTTCCTCTGGGAGCCAATGGAAGCTCAAGACAGTAGCTCATTTGTACCCTTGAAAATTCTGAACCATGAACCTGAAATCTTCATTCTTCCTACTCCACTTTCCAAGCAGGGCTCACTTCTCTCTCCTCTCACCGATTTCTATTCCACTGTTTCCTCCATTCATCCATATCCCCCCCTCTATTATTTACTCCAATGGAGGGAAGAGAGGAAGTGAGCCCAAACCTTTTTTCAATTTGAGAGATTAATTGTTAGCCTTTTGGCAGAGAGCTACTGAAGGGGAAGGTTGCAACGTGTTCTCTACCCACAGAAAGACTCACATCTGACAATTTTCACATTCCAAAGCATTTTTTCTTGCCTCTTGATTCTATATAAATCCATGAGAATTTGAACCTAAGAAGGGATTTTAGACCTTTATTATCCTCCGTAAAAACTTGGCCCCCAGAGGCCTGAGCTGTGTTTGGATGCAGCACGTGTGACTACAAGTTCCATCATCCCCACTTCTTCCACCAGTCTTTGGGAGGATGAGCTCTGTAGCCCCCAGGTCAGCACACATATTCTTGTAGTCTCCGGTTTGCAATTGGGCACAAGGAGAGTAAGAAAGCACTCAAGAGTGACTTGTCAAACCTCTACCAACTAGGTTTCTCCTTACCCCAGCAATACCGTGTTTTAAACCTAGATTTCGAAGTGCTGATAAGGATGGCCTGAGATCCTCAGGTGGTTCTCCAAACATGAGACTGTCATGCTTAGAACTCTCTGCCTCTTATCCCCATGTCATTTCTTATGTGTTAAGCAGACAGCTTACACACAGGGAGGTTTTTGTTGTTGTTGTTTTGTTTTTCTTAGAGTCTCACTCTGTGGCTCAGGCTTCATAGCTCACAGTAACCTCAAACCCTTGGGCTCAAGCAATCCTCTTGCCTCAGTTGCACCAACTTCGCATGTTTCTCCAACATGCTTGAAGACTCAAGTCGCTGGGACTACAGGCACCTGCCATAACACCGGCTAATTATTCTATTTTTAGTAGAGATGGGTCTTGCTCTTGCTCAGTTGGTCTCAAAGTTTTGAGCTCAAGCAGTTTACTGCCTCGGCCTCCCGGAGTGCTGGGATTATTGGTGTGAACCACGGTGCCCACCTCTCAGTTCCATTTTTAATATACATTTTGGAAAGTGGTATGTGTACTTTATTATACATAGTATTATAAGTTTGCTTACATAAAAAAGAAAGAATTGAATCCTGTTGCCTGAAAGTTCCATCAGGAAGGGCCAAGGGTTTTCTGTACTTTTTTACTTTTCTTAAAAAAAAAAAAAGAAAAAGAAAGAAAGAAAAAGAAAAGAAAACAAAAGCCAGGCCCTATGCTAAGGGCATTATTTATATTACCTAATTTATTTAACTTTCCCAACAACTCTATGCATGTGATATTCTTTTTTTTTACTTTATGTATGAGGAAACAAAAACTCAAGAAGGTTTGAGTTGTTCAAGGTCACACAGCTCTGGGTGGAGAAGAATTCTGGTCTTGCGGTTTTGGTACACAAATGAGTCAATGAAAAGGAAAGCTGTGCCCTTTCTTCTATTTCATGAGGACTTCTTCGTGTGTTACTTTTTCACTCTTATGTCTTCATCTCTGAACTGGATGACTTCCTTCCTTCCCTTCTTTCTTTCTAAAAAAAAAAAATCTCTGCTCCTTTGGCATGAAAAGCATGGAAAGCACTTGACATCAGAGATGGGGACTGTGGAAAGCTTGGTGGGATTCACGTGCTCTCCTGTGTTTTCACGTGCTCTCCTGTGTTTTCACCCAAGGACCTGGCAGGAAAACACGATGCACATTCCCTCCTGAAAGCAGGAAGCATGTTGGAGAAATATTCCCTGCCTGCAAATGAAAAGTGACATAAAAATTCAGAAGCGCAGATGTGAGCTATCCCAACTAAACCGCAATGCTGAAAATCAGAGCAAGGGTTGAGTTCTGACCTCTTTGACTGGGGTTGGACAGAAGCTGCAAAGGTCCCCACAGGGCCAGATGACAAAGCAGCTACTCTCTGCCACCCCTGCCTCTCTCTCCCTCCCTCTCTCGATCCGTTCATGAGACTCTTCCATTCAAAAGAATGGAGAGATGTCCTGCCATCCCATTTCATGGATAGGAAGATATGGGTTCAGCAAGATAACCAATTTGCCTGCAGTCTCCCATAGCTGCTAAGCAGCTGGGCTGGATGGGCCTGTGGGACCAACTGGGAGACTGAGTGTCCTGGACTTTCCGGGCTACCCCTGTGAGAGTCCCAGCACTCTGAGACCATTAGTCCTCCTAGACTGGAAATGAGTTCTGCTGGACTCCAACCTCCATGCAGAAACTCTTCATATCACTGAGCCAGAGCCCTTCTAACTAGACGTAAGTGCTAACACTCAATTCATGCAAATGAGGCACAAGTACCTGCCATGCTACAGAGCTTCTTGTGTGATGGGTCTGAAGCTCCTTTCTCCACCCCTCCCCAAACTCCTTTCCTTTCTCTTTGTGCTTTCTCTTCTATTCTCTAAGTGACTGATAGTTTGAGTTTCTTACTCACTGGAGCCGCCAGGAGGGTTGAAAGTTGCTGGGACTTCCAGGGTGCCCTCTGGGAGGGCAAAAAAGTCAGGTTGCCATTAGCAGTCATTTCTAGTTTATATTTCTGATAAAATGTTTAAGAAATTTCCAAAGGAAAAAAATCTCATATTCGTGAACATGCACCAGCCATATATTCAATCCCACACCTAATTTCACATTAACAGTTTCACATGCCTTTTCTTCCCCCCCCCCTTTTATTAAGTCATATACACAAAGATCATGAATCCATTTATGCATTTGTGGGGTACACTGTGTTGATTTTTTATATAATTTGGAGTGCTTACATCAACATAGCTTTCACCTCATTTATTTAAATTATTCTGTTAAGACATTTATGTTCTATTCTTGATAGATTTGACTTGTACCCTTGCAATATGCTCCATAGGTGTGGTCCCACCATTTACCCTCCCTCTATCGAACCTTCCTCCTCAAGAGTGACCCCAAAGTTGAATAAACTTCAGGCCCAACAAGCCCAGATTTGCCTCCACCAGGCCCTGTGTGGCTCTACCCAAGCTTTTTCCCGTCCTGGATGAGGCCTCAGATTATCTCTATAAGTGCTACATGTATCTTCCAAATGAAAATTTTTTGAGCAATCTCTCAATACATATTTGTTTAATTATTTACTTACAAGTTGTATACACAAATTACTTGCATATAAAAATATACAAAAATAGCAACTTAAAGGATGAGATTAACAATAAATAGAAGTTTTAATATTGTCTTCTCTCTCTCCAATGGACAACCAAATGAACATTCTTTGTTGTGAGCAACCAGAAGAGAGATATTGTTCCAACCAGTGGCTTTTGATCTGAGCTTTCTGGTCTAGATTAGAACCAGGTATACAGAAAGATGTTTTATTTAGACGCATATTAAATATTATGCTTTCTTGAGGCTGCAGCTGTTCTTCCCAATGCCTAATTAAAAATTCTCTGAAGCAATCTCATTGATCTAATTAATAAACTTTATATTAAATAAATGTTGCTAGATGAGAGTTTCACAATATATTTTTGAAAACCAATTCTGCCATTAATAATATTTCAATCCTCTCTTCTTCATGTATTACTGTCCACCTACTAGTTACCACTGCAAAAATGCCCATGGCCTCATCCATCAGATTTAAGGCAAGAATAGCCAATAATTACCTAATGCTTTATCCATACTCCAGAAGTATCTGAATTTTAACCAACATTTCTTGAAGATTTTCAGGAATCACTGTAAAAATCACCAGAATAGTGGCATCAAACAAGGACATGGGGGGCAGAGCTTTTGAAACAATGCCAAGACCTCCCTTGCAGATGCTTTAGGGCACCTACCTACTGAGGAATTGGGCCAGGTATGCGCATTTCTCTTCTAGGGTCATCTTTTCTGATACAATGAGATGAAGTCAAACCTTTGCTTGTACAGGCAGGAGGACTGTGCCTATAGAAATGGAAAGTCTGACCTGACCACTGCATAAAGGTAAGGACTTGGCGTCCAATTCCAGCTCTGCCACTTACAAGCAATATGTACTTGGGCAAGTCACATTCTAGACCTCAGTCCTTACAGCAGAATCTCAAGTCTCTCTTTCAAGTGCTGGACAAGATCACCCTGACCTCCTCTGTGGCTCCAGGATCTGTGCTTTTATTGCTACAGTGATGCTGTGTGCTGGCGAGTTCCGTGGACAGGACGGGGTTCTAACTCACTTTGCATACACCCATGCGGGGCCTGTGTCAGTGGCTCCACCATTAAATTTGGGTGAAACCTCACAACCAATTTCCTTTTTATTCAAAGACTCCTTGATGTACATGTGTCTCTGCACAGGAATTTTTAAAGCCTTTCCCATTCATAAGTTCTGCACTTCCTGCCTCACCCTGTACTAAATTAATAATTAGCCATATTAATTGCTGAATCAGAAGACTGAAAAACTCTTTGAGAGGCTTTGTATTTTCCTATGGCTCTCTTGTTTTCACATATAGAGCCTCATTACCATGTGTTCCCATAAGCTTCCACTGGGAACACCTTCCCCATCTTTCAAAAGCAGCACTTAAAATGCCACCATCTCCATAAAACCCTCCTGCTCCAGAGCTCTTGCAGGCTCCACATCCCCTAATGTGATATGCCTCTGCCTATGGACCTTTATTTACCCCTGCGTCGTTAATGCTCTCTTTCTCTCCCTCTCCTTCTCCTGCTTCTCCCGTGTAAACAGGCATCTAGCATGCCCCAGACTTCAGAGCCCAAGGTCCTTCCTAGGACACAGTCCTTCATAGGGACACAGCTAATGTGTTTATTCTTGAAATGCATCAACGGGGTGTGTTTTTCCTTATAAATTAACAGTGCATTTCACTAAAGGCTGCTTCCCTGTTCTGCCTCTTAAAAATTACACATTGTGTCAAAATGATCTCCTCTGAATCGCTGAGCACCTAGCTACAAGCCATTCTTACCCTCAAACCAGAAAATCCACCTTCCTCTCCTGTATACAGGTCACTTGATATCATGTGAATTTGGAGTTTCACTTCCGTGGAGTGGATATTTTGAAGATGAATAATAAAAGAGATAATTGATGCAGCTCCATGGCACTATCTGAAGAGGCCCTGAAGGGAAGCCGGAGGACTGCCAGCTACCTAAGATGATAATTAATTTACAAAGCGTGGTGTTGGGAGGACCCGCCTGCAGCCCTTCCTCTACAGTGCTTAAAGAAAGAGATGCTTAAAGAGACGTTCTGGAGGTGGGGACAGGGAGGCATTCTCCTTCCCTGGAATCTTCATGGAAGTGGAAGATCAAGCCTCAGCAACACAGAGACCCCTGGTGAGGTTAATCTACCTACCTCCTGAACTGGGCAGTCAGCAGTGGAAGCCTGAGCCTGGTTATTAATCTCAGAGCAGGTACTTACTATTTTAAGGGAAATCTACAGAAAAGCAACAGAAGGGGAATCATTTGATTCCAATCATATTCCTTTTTAATTTGCTTTAAGCAACAGACTATGTAGAATTGAAGTAGAAATCGCAGGGCCCTATGGGAACCCAATTTAGCCTCAGCTATTATGTACTCAGTACCTACTATGTGCCAGAACCTTCCTAGGCTCTCCAATGTACAATCATTCCTCAGTGAAATGGAGGTTATAATACCTTCCCTCTAAGAGTCACTCTAAGGAGGAAGTGACTTATTTCACACAATATTTGGCACCTGGCCTGCCCTTATAAATGGCAGAAATTACTTTGCCTTTGTTTCATCTTCACAAAAAGCTAGTGTGATAACATGCATCCATTCGTCTCCTCAATCTGAAACCTTCAAGGTCTCATGCACAGGAGGTAATAATAATGCTACTGAATTCATAACACATTACGATTTACATAAAACATTTACATACATTATCTTCTTTAATATTCAAATCCTGCTTTTGAAGAATTAGTTCCTCCATTTGAGAGGAGCTATTTGGAATAGAGAACCCATCAGTGACTTGTTCAAGGTCACGTGATTATCCCAGGCTTCAACTGCATCAGAACTCACTGGTGGAGAAGGTATTCATGAGCAAGCGTGTTCTCAAGGTTGTGATTGTAATGCCACTAAGGTAGCCTCCTGTCCCTAATTCAAAATCTCCTTTCTCCTCATCTGACATGGTCTTGCAATTCTCCCACTAACGCTATACTTTTGAGTTAAGGTATCAAGTTTCCAAAAGGTTCTTGTAAAATGGGCAAATATTTCCCTAGGTTGGGGAACATAATAAGATAAAGCATCTCAAACTTTTCCAAATAATGCATTCATGTACATGTGACTACATTAGATCCCCATGGCTGTTGTAGTGAATTGTTACAAAGTTGGTGGCTGAAACACAACCCAAATTTATTATCTCATAGCTCCAGAGGCCAGAAATCTGAGGTCAGGTGACTCAACTGAAATCATGGAGTCAGCTGGGCCATGCTCCCTCTGAGGCTATGGAGGACAATCCACTCTTCGCCTCGTCCAGCTACTGGCGGTAGCCAGCATTCCTGGGCCTGCAGCCTGATCTCTGGCTCCTTCTTTCCTTTGCCTTCTCCTGTGTGTCTCTGCGTGTCTATTTCAAATATCTCTGCCATCTGCTTTAAAGGATACACATGATTACATTTTGGGCCAATCTGCATGATCCAGGAAAAATTCCTCCCAAGATTCTTAACTTCATCACATCTGTCATATAAGGTGATTATCTACTCCTTTGCCACATTAGGCGATATTCACAGGTTCTGGGAATTAGGAAGTCAGTATATCCTTGGCCACCATTCCACCCACTACAGTGACTTAATGCAATGCCTCATTTGTAGAAGGCAACAACTATGGGACCCAAAGCCTGGGTCATGCTACAGAGTGGCGGTCCACTCACTCAGCACCTAGGTCCCCAGTCTGAGGTTGGGCTCTGCTTATGTCAAACAGCCCAGCTTAGTGCCTGGCATCTTAGGCATGAGCAGTAAATATCACAGATTCTAAGTCATCCTTGCCTTTTGAATACCTCTATCTACCCACCAAACTTTTCCCCCAGTTCCCTACTTCCAAAAGTTCTTTTCTACGCCGTCTTTTCTTCAAAACCCAGCTACAATATTTAATGGCAAAGGCACCTGACCTCCAAGGTACAGTGACAATAATCCCTTGACCCTCTAAATTTCAATTGCATTTTATGTTATTGTTTTATGCCATATATTTCTTTCACCCTGCCATGTACATGTAATCACTCTTCCTAAATTCTGAGCTCTCTGAGCCTGACTCTGCCCCTGATTTAGAGCCAAGACCATAGCTTTCTAACTAGTGCTCTCCGTTTCTTTTGATTGCTTACTGTCAATTCATCACATAACAATCAGAGCAATATCTTTAGAATAAAAATCAGATCATATTATTTCCTTACTTAAAAGATTTTGATTTTGATTACTTAAGAAATTTGGATTTTATTTTGGATCTGACAATTGATTTTATTTTGTACGCCAAGTCCTTACCTTTATGCAGCGGTGAGGTCAGACTTTCCATTTCTGTAGGTACACTCCTCCTGCCTGTAGGAAGCAAAGGTTTGATCTCATCTCATTGTATCTGAGAAAAGATGACATCAAAATAAAATCAATTGTCAGAATCAAAGTAAAATCTAAATTTCTTAACTACATGGCCTATAAGATCCTATGAAGTCACAAACCCTCCCTAAACCCACAAGCAACCAATCTCACCTTTGACTACTTGAAAATTAGGAACAACCTTATCATAGAAGTCCATTTACAGCACAGTGCCCCCTGGGGAAATCCTTCCCCAGTGGCACCTCTCTCCCTGGTACCTATTCCAGAACATATTCCTTCTTTGGCAGGTGGAAACCACGCTGGATTCAGCCTCCTACTGAGCTGTCCCCACTGCTCTCTGCAGGCCACAACCTGCACTTCCTAGTGCAAATCAATCCCTGTCTCTGATTCTAAAGATGAAATGTTTGTGAGTAGGAAAATTAAGCAATGCAATACAGCGTAAAGGAGGGAGTAGGTAAGGATGTTCATCACGTCGTTATTTGCGATGATGAGAAACTGCAAATGACCTGTAGAGTCATCAGTAGAGGAATGACTGAATTAAGTTAAGTCCAGGCTAAGACTGGACCTTCCCAACTACAGAAAACCACACAGCTGTTGAAAAAAGTAAGATAGTGGCTGCCTCAGACTTGAGGGCTGAGGGAAAATGGGAGGTGAACCCTCATGGATATGGTGTTTCCTTGGGGACGGTGAAACGTTCTAATGTCAACTATAGTGATGATTACACAACTCCTCATATTTAAAAAAAAAGAAAAAACAGAACATTGAATTGCACACTTTACATGAAGGAATTGTTGTCCATGTGAAGTGTATCTCAATAAAGCTGTTAAAAAAAATCACACAGGAGCTCCATGCACCTGCAAAGATAACCATGCTATTACCTTTTAAACAAAAAACAAGGTGTAGAAAGAACAATTTAAATATGTAATATATTTCTTTTTTATTAAAAATATGAAACGCCTCACAAATTTGCATTTCATCCTTGTGCAGGAGCCACAGTAGACAAGTTGGATACACGCTAATATACACATAGACATTTATTACTGGCGGTGTACGTGGGTGAGCCTGCGCAGAGAGACAGAGAGAGGAAAATGCCGTCCTGAAAAGGCCTAGAACTCTGGGCGTTTGGATTGGTGCAGGGGTTAAAAGGAGAGGAAGATTTAGGCTACAAGTACATGAAAACCAGATAAACAGGAGACAAAGAGGGGTTGACTTTCCTCACATAAAGCGAAGACGGCCGTTAACTCTCAGCCTGGGTTGAATTCAAGGCTCGTTGTGGTCAGGCCTGGCGCCTCTGGGAAGGCTCCTTCTGCTCCTACGCCCGCTATAGGGGCATGGAGCCATGGCCACTGCGTCACCAGATGTCCAAATGAGAAGCTCTCACATTTTCACTGCACCTTATCACAATAGACATTGTGTCACATGTGAGTTGTGACATATGAATTGTGTCACATGCGCATCGTGGCGTGTGTGAGCTGTGTTACGTGTGAATTGTGGCTAATGTGAATTATGCCATTTGTGAGTTGTGTCATGTGCCGATTGTGACATGAGAGTTGTGTTACATGTGAATTGTGGCCTGCTTGTGTCACATGGCCACCCTCGTTGTAAGGAAACCTGGGAAAATATTTTTCTTGTCCAGTCTCAAGAATGGAAATGCCTGAGAGAGGAAGGGTGGGGGGGAATAAGTGCTGGGTCAGCCATCCAAGGGGCTGTGCATTTTTTTCAAGAAGCTTCCAATTCTTTTCTAGCTAACTAATAATAATAATTAGTAGTAGTAGTACTATAAACTAAATCCCACCACCCAAAAGTAGGCGCTGTTACCATTTCAGAATCTATCCTCTCTTATTTCTGTCTTTCTCTTTCAACACATATACAGTCATGCCTTTCTGAACGTTCTGAGAAATTTATCACTAGGTGATTTTGTGTGAATTTTACAG
The DNA here is from genome assembly GCA_963573935.1 of Arctocebus calabarensis. NCBI lineage: Eukaryota > Metazoa > Chordata > Mammalia > Primates > Lorisidae > Arctocebus > Arctocebus calabarensis. The sequence continues at coordinate 15,588 of CAUYON010051313.1, read as the reverse complement.
AATGTGCTTACACGAATTGGGATGGTGTAGCCTGCTATACACCTAGGCTATATGGTCTAGCTAACTATTCATAGGCTACAACCCAGTACAACATATGACCTTACTGAATACTGTAGGCAATTATAACATGATGGGAGTTGTGTATGTAAACATATCTGAACATAGAAAAGACAACAAGATGGCAACATACAGTGAGCTCATGGGATTGCCATTACATACGCAGTCCTTTGTTGACCCTTAGGACACAAATGTATTAAATGTACAATAGAATTTTGTCTAAAAGAATAACGCATACATCTTAATTAAAAAATGCTTTATTGTGAAAATTGCTAACAACCTAAACCTTCGGCAAGTCATAAACTTCATCAACTCTTTGCTAGTGTGAGGTTTTGCCTTGATGCTGATGGCTGCTGACTCACCAGGGTGGTAGCTGCTGAACATTGAGGCAGCTGTGGTAATTTTGTAAAATAAGACAACAGGGATGTTTGCCACACCAATTGCCTCTTTCTTTCATGAAATATTTCTCTGTAGCATGTGATGCTGTTTGATAGCATTTTATCCACAGTAAATTTTCTTTCAAAATTGGGGGCAAGTCTCTCAAGCCCTGCTGCTTTGCCAACTAATTTTATGGAATATTCTAAATATTTTGCTGGGATTTCAAGAATGTTGACCGCATCTTCACTGAATAATGGATTCCATCTCAAGAAATCACTTTCTTGGTTCTCTCATAAGAAACAACTCATTATCATGACCTTATAGCAGGTCACTCACATCTTCGGGCTCAACTTCTGATTTGGTTCTTATGTTATTTCCACCACATCTGCAATTACTTCCCCCCAGAAGTCTTGAACCCCTGGAAGTAATTCAAGAGGGTTAGGATCAACTTCTTCCAAACTTCTGTTAATGATGACATTTTAACTGCTCATCAGTCGTGGATATTCTTAATGGCATGTAGAATGGTAAATCCTTTCAGAAGGTTTTCGATTTACTTTGCCCAGATCCATCACAGAAATGACTTCTATGGCAGTTATAGCCTTACAAAATGTACTTATTAATAATAAGATTTGAAAGCCAAAATTATTCCTTGATCCATAAAGAATAAATATTGTGGTAGAAGGCATGAAAACAACATTAATCATGCAAATTTCTATCAGAGATCTTGGCTGACTAGTTGCATTGTCAATGAGCACTAGGTTTCAAAAAGATATATTTGAAAGAAATGGTTTTTTCTGAGCAGTAGTTCTCAGCAGTGAGCTGAAAATATTCAGTAAACCATTCTGTAAACAAATGTGCTATCATCCAGGCATTGTTGTTTTATTTAAAGGATGCGCTGGATTAGCCTTTGGCTTAAAGGAATATTGTGGCTGATTTGATCTTCTACCTAGACCACTAAAACATTCTCCGTGTTAGCAATAAGACTGTTTCACTCCATTATCATTCATGTATTCATACATGTAATGTTTTTAATTTTCTTCAAGAACCTTACTTTGCCTTGTTGTGACACTCAGCTAACTTTGGCATAAGAGGCTTACTTTTGAGCTTACCTGAGTTTTTATTTATTTATTATTTTTTGAGACAGAGTCTTACTCAGGCACATGAGTAGAGTGCTGTAGTGTCATAGATGAGCTAATATACCTTCCTCTCGAAGCTTTATCATTTCTAGCTTTTGACTTAAAGTGAAAGATGTACAACTCTTCCTTTCACTTGAACACTGAAAGGCTATTAAAAGGTTATTCATTATCAGTAATGTTGTGTCTCAGGGAATAAGGAGGCCTCAAGAGAGAACGAGAAACGGGTGTTGTGGGGACAGTTGGTTAATGGAGCAGTCAGAACACACTCAATATTGATAAAGTTCCTCATCTTAAAGGGGTACTTTGGATGGTGCCCCCAAATAATTACAATAGTAACATCAGTGATTAGTGATCACAGACCAACATGACAGATATAATAATAATGAAAAAGTATGAAATATTTTGAGAATTACCAACATGTAACACATAGAAGGAAAAGTGAGAGCAAGCTGTTGAAAACAATGACCTCCATAGACTTACGGGATGCAGAGTTGCCACAGATTTTCAATGTGTGGAAAACATGGTATGGGTGAAGGACAATAAAGTGAAGTGCAATAAAATGGGAAATGCCTATGTGTAACTTTTTATACATAGGATCATTCCCTACTTCTTATTTTTTAACCTGATGTTATTCACTCAAAAAAAAAAAATGGTGACCCATATCAATGGATATGTATAACATACATTTTTTTTTAGTTGCTGCATTTCTTTCATCATTTTTATTTAGCCAATTCCCTATTTTCAGACACTCCTGTTGTTTCTAGTGTTTTGCTAATGGAAACAGTGCTGCAGTGAACATCTGTATCTATTTTGGCACTGTAGTAAAATGGTATCTCTGCTGGATACGAAGACATCGACATCGCTAGTTAAACTTAGGGGAACATGCACCGTTGATATGAGAGGTGCCTAAGGTGATCGTAGATAAAACCAGGATGCTTCTTGTTTGTTTTCTTAATATTTTTCCTCTTTCTCAAAGCAACAAAGAACCTTTAAAAAAATATATCACAAAAGGATTTCCTTAACTAAGAGAAGAGCTGAAATCATGCATTCAAAAGAAATAACAAAGGAAAGAAGCTCCCGTTCCTGACAGTCACTTCCTGTATTTAAAAATAAAAGTCCATTTCTTCGGTTGTTTTAAAAGGGAAAACTGCCATGTTATTTATATGGAAAAGGAAAGATTGCATTAAGGTCTGACACAAATTGACAAAAGCCAGAGGATTTAAACTGACACTACGCCTCCACCCCTAACTCACCCATTTTAAAGTTTAAAAAAAAAATTTTTTTTACCATGAGGACTGTGCTCCAATCAATCAAATTATGTCTTTAAAAGACACTGTGGTGACTCAGACAGTTAAAACCACGTCCAGCATTACATGTGTCCCCTGTAGGTGCTGAAAACATTTTTATGAACACACTAAAAAAGCATAATGGACCCTTCTGAACTAATGACTGGGGAGAATAAGATTCTGGTAAATCTGACACACAGAACAAGCCAGTGTCTGCAAAGACAGCTGAGAGGAAGACATAAAGTAACCTGGCAAGTGACCTGCACAGAAGTGTCTGCGTTTTCCTGCCCACAAATATCCTGGGAGCAGGGGAGAGGGAAGGAATCTGTGCGTGTGTGCGTGTGTGTGTGTGTGTGTTATACTGATCACCGTTAAACAGCACGAGCCACTTCCATTTACTCTGAGTCATTCCTAATGGTCATTCAACTTGAAGTTGCTCTTATTCGAGGCTATCGTCATTGTCCAGTTTGTCATTTGCCTTCTAAATGCACATCCTTTGTAAGGAACCTACTCGAACTTACCACACTTTCCCTCCCCAAAACCTTTACTCCCTTCCATGGCTTCCCTCCTCCACCCTACCACTCCCCACGCCACCTCACCCAGAAACCACAAGGTCCTTTCCAGAATCCAGTCAAGTCAACATATTTATTAAAAGAGCCCTGTTCATCAGGCTTCAGAAAAACCACCTGTTAATCGGTTAGCCCATAGTTGAAGTGGCGAAGGCTCAAAATGATATTGTACTTAAACACTTACAGTAACGCTCATCCACTTTGCATCTGCCTGTGCAGGAGTGAGCTGGGAGGATCCTTTGGAGTTCCACGGCGTCTCTCTGGTATGAACCACATCCATAATGCATTTCTACAATTTCCAGTTCGGGGGAACACTTAATGATGCTTGCAAAGCAATTTGGCTGCCAAAAAGCTGTCCACATTTTTTACAGCTTTTTCTAATTTTTTTACAGTTGTCTTGCTCATCCCATTTCAAAAGCCAGCTTTAAAAAAATCACCTATATCAAGTCTTTTCAAAGCACTTGGCTTAGTTTCTCATAAATTTATGAAAATGTGTTCACATTTTGTGTGACATTTTCTTAAATGATATAATTATATTATAAAGTACAATGACATAAGCAGGGCTGAGAAAACACTATAGATGCCACAGGTTCTTGGGGAGCACTCAGTTTGCCTGGTGGGGAGCCCCAGCATTCCTCCGTGGAGGCTTTAACGCAGGGAATAGAGACTAGTTGTTCCTTGGGTGGGTCTGATCTGGCAAAGCAGACCAGTGGGGGCTGTTTACAAATGGTTCTGCAGTAGATCTGTCACATTATAAACTCTGAAGTCCGAACAACTTCCAATGACTGGCAGAAACCCCTAGAAAGTAGCTGATTGGCACAAACTTACTATGTGATCTCAGGTAATGGTGATATTCAGAAACACCCAGGGGCGTTGACCAGGTTAGTCTGGCACTGCCCGGTTAGAACACAGGCTAGCCATTACCTGTAAGGATGTGCTGCCCGTCCCAGTCATAGTAGCCCTGACTGTGGGTAAGCCGACATTCTGGGCTCTATGCATTTGCAAATGAGGGAGGTTGGTCAAACAACGTGCTCTACATTCCTTCCAATGCTGAAATTCGTTATTGAGCTGTATACAGCCCTAATTAATTTCCTCCCGTGAGATTCATTCATTTTCTCATTCGATTGTTTGTTCTTTCCCTGGACAGGTGTCATCGCGGAATTGTCATGGAGATACAAACACATGGGCAATAACCAGAAGACAGTGGCAGGGGAGGCATTCATGGTAAGGTGCACAGTAAATACTAATATATAGTCTATAGCATATAGTCTACATCCGCCATGTGAACAGATGAACTTATCCACAGCACATACTTATAGCCTCCTGCCTGATTCTCAAGGGCTCTGTGCTCTGAGTGTTTTGTTTTGTTTTTTAACCCGGGGTTGGTGCTTATTTTTATGCCTTGCTTAGTTTACACAGATTGAGGCATGTTTTCCACATGCAGTTTCTTGTTTGCCAACAAGCCCAGCTGTTGGGGGGCATGAAGATCACCCAATTACAGAAAACAATCCTGAATACCTTTTCACGTCTCCCTCTCCTACCCCGGAGGATCTTTTTCAACAATTACAATTCTAAGAGCCTCTTTCATTTACAGGAAACATTTACTCTTTTATTACTTTTTTCCTTTCCAACTCATCCTAAAAGAGTTTACCAGAGGGCAGGTAGGGGGCCCCTTTCCATTGTCTTAGACCCAGGGAAGCTGAGGCCAGGGGAAGACCCGGCCTCTGACCAGCTGAGAGCAGGCTTTTATTCTGAACTCCTTCTAAAAGGAGACAGGACCCAACAGATTTGAACACTTGCTTCGGAAAAGGAAAAAAAAAACTCCAAACTGCTTTACAGTGTTAGTCCAGGATCCTGTATGCCAAGTCCCAGCCCATAATAAATTTTATTGCGATGTTATAAACTCCTGAAAAGAGGAACTTGGAATAGAAGTGCTGACACCAGCTGCCAGAGTCTCGCCACCTCATTCTTGTGGGCTCTGTCCTGACATCAGTGCACGTCTAGGGCGAAACCCCAAAAACTAAAAAGAATGTTTTGCCCGTCAGAGAGATGCTTTGATTCTCACTTAAGTTAATTTTACTAAAAAGATTTGGGGGTGGGGGGGTCTCATCAAAGGGAAATGAACGCTCTTGCAGACAATACATGGCTGCCTGTGAATGCTTGTGGCTTACAGCTCAAAGAGTTATTCAGCCAAAGTCAAATTCATCTTGCAAATAAATCCGACCTTTTTGGGGGGAGGTGGGAGGTGATTATTCATTTAAATGACAGCTTTATATACTATAATTACAGTCATTAATGAAGGCACAATTACTTTATCATACATTACCAGGATCAAAGAAGACCTCTCAAGAATCAGTTCTCAGCATATAGAGTCAATACAGAAATTAGGCCAAATATGAACTGGAAAATTTTGCTTAAATGATGCCCTAGAGGTTAAAGAAACATTGAGTTGAAGTTGCAGAGTGAGAGAATGAAAAAGACACACTAGAGGTCACTGTTGCTACTTGAGCTGAAGATGGAACCATATCCATATATATATATGTACCTATATATACACACACACACAGAGGTATATATAAAATAAAAAAATAAATGCATATAGGTCATCCATATGCATATCAGGACAACTCCAAAAAGGTCAGTTGCTTTCATTAAATTAAAAAAAAATCTGTCATTGTATTCGTTCTGATGGATGTGTAGGGAGTTGTCTGTTAAAAGGCAGAATTTTAAAAGAAATTAAAGTTGAGGATTTCTTTTATAATCAGAGACATATCAAATACTTCACCTCTGTTGGAAAATCTTGTACCGATGTTAGGCATTTTGAGAAACTCCTTTCATCTGTATGTTCATTTGCCTTTGAAAGTGAAAGTTCCTGAAGAGCCCTAGTTGGTTTGCCTCTTCTTATTAGGGGAAGTGACTCCATCTTTTAAAGGCTGAGCAAAATTGTAAGACGGTTATGTAGGGATGATATATTTAGCCCCATATTTGAAGCTGTATGGATGAAGAGAAATGACACATCCATGAAAAATCTTTGAACAGACACAGGAATTGTCAATAAAATATCTCAACTTTACATACATAAAATGAAATTATTTTAGGAAAGCAACTGAAGTCCCCAGTGGGCCTTTGTGAATGTAATGAGCCTAACAGGAAACACTCTCCTGCTTATAAAGACTTGGGACCTGTCTCTCTCCTACCAAGATGTCTGGGGCACAGGATGGACATATTGTTGATGGAGAAGGACCAGGTCCATTCCTGAGCCCAAAATCTAGCTCCTGGGTAGATTAGCAGAAAAACCAAAGGCTAGATGATCTAACAGAGATGGGCGACCTGTAACCTCAAGGCCCCATGTGCTCCAGATCGCCAAGTGTGACACTTTTACCAAACCCAAATTTCACAGGAAAAAAATGTTTATTAAAAAGATTTGTTCTATAAAATTTAAATTCAGTCCAAAGGCTGTACCAAGGATCCAGAAGGCCACAAGTGGTCCCAAGGAAGAGAATCTAAGAGGTGTGTGAATTCCGTTCAGCATTTGTCCTCTGAAAGTACAGGTGTTAGGTACGTGTACCAGTAAGAGAAGCATTCACCTTCTCTCTAGAGGTAGACGTTTCAATGCGAGGCCTTGACACAACATTCCCAGAAAGATACCACTTTAGTTTCCTTGCTTTCTGTTCTTTGCACCTGAAACATGCCCTTGTTTGATAATGCAAGGCCTAAGGGAAAGAAAAAAACGGAGGCAGGGGGAGGAGAGGGCTGTGTCTCCCTCCATTGCTAAACCTCTACCCTGCTCCCCGTTGTGTTTTTTGCTTTGTTCATGCAGATAGTAGTCCTGGGAGTAATTAAAGTAATAGCTCCTCAGTCACTGGGTGCTCTCTATAAGTTCTATGGGTATGGGTAATTAGATTATGAATTGGGGTATTGTGATGGGGAACGACGTATTTTTTAATAACGTTTTCCAAAAATCCTCTGTTAAGTTAGTTAGTGGTAGTGGTGGGTAAGACGATCAGGAGGCTCAGGCTCAGAGAAGGCAGAGTATCCGCCCATGGTATAGCGCAGCTAGGGGCCTGGCCCTAGTGTTTCCACTACAGCCCAGGGTGAACTCGGGCAAGTCCTTGACCTTTGTAAGGCTAATTTTTCACTTGTGAAAAACAGCTATTAAATTCTCCCTTTCTAGGCACGATGGCATAAATTAATAGGTGCCAAGTGTTCGGCACCAGGCTTGGCACAGAGAAGCTTGAGGTAAATGTCAGTCATCTTCCTTGTCATAGCAGAAGGCCGCTGACCTCCTTTACATCTATCAAGGAGCGACAGAAGTTATGTTTACATCCGCAAGCTGGTTTGAAACAACAGCAGCATAAAAAAATATAATAACACTTGAATTCAATAGCTTGTTGTTTGGGGGGGTAAAAAGAGGTTTTAATTAACAGTAGCATTTTTGCTTTTTCAAAACAATTTTCTGTATACAAGCTCAAACTTGGACTTCAGGGAAAATAGGACACTTCACTATTATAACACAGAACGACCACTGCAATTTTCTTTCAGTGAGAAAATTGTGTGCATTTTCTTACCAAAAAAAAAAAAAAAGACATTCACTTTGTTTGTGTTTGGCACCACATAACTATTTTTTGAAAATGCCTGTTATCCCCAGCCTGGTTGGAGCACTGGGGGTTCATTGAAGTCGGCCACATTTAAGAGCAGCCCCACAGTTCTTACAAGGTTAAAAACCACTGCCCTCACTGGCTCTGGTTGCAATTATAATATGCAATACGTTTTGTTTTAAATGGAAGATTTTATAATAAAATTTGGAGGCCAGCGTCATTTCCCTTCCTTTGCTTACTACAGAAAGAGGATTTGAGGACAGACAATAAAGGAAATGGCAAGGAACTAGTATGTGACCTTGGGCAAGTAGCTCCAGTGGTTCAGGCTTGTACACACACTCACACACGCACATACCGTACATACACACATGTCCTTCGTCTGAATTTCTTCTGCAAAACCGTGTCAAGCAAAAGGTTGAATGGAGATTTGGCAATTCCTTGGTTATTCTGAATAATGCATATATTAATCCAATGAAATAAATAATTTTTACCAAATTTTCTAATTATCTAAATAAATTGCTAAGTCTTCAGTGCAGTCTTACTTAAGAAGTACTGCTCAGGGTAGGGAATGAAGAGTTTCTTTCTGACTTGGGTATACAGCGACAACTGGTCAAGTGCTAAGGGCATTTTAGCCCAGAAATGATCCAGATGAGAAAATATCATAATTTCCTCTTCTCATCTTACTATAATTAAAGTACTGGAATTGCCTTTCGGACTAGATTAAAACAGTTTTAAAACCCTTGTTGTCAGCCACATCTTGGAATATCTCTTCTCAGTTGCCTTTATATGATTAACATTCTGGGTCAGCAAAAATAGGGCTTCAGCAAAAACAGATCAAGTTATCTACCTACTACTTATAGAAAACAAAACAAACAAAAACCCTCAAGAATTTCCCCTAAATGGATTTTTTTAAAATCCCCTTAGTTAGAGATTCTGCTCTGCCTGGGGGCTGGTGGGTGGAGCCTGGTCGGTGACATTTACATAACAAGAAAGGTAAAAGTTGCCCGGATGTACCCAAGGCGCAAAGCAGGTTGCAACCAAAGCAGACGCTGTGCTGAATGTCTTCAGGTATTTGTTTCTCCCTTTGTAGACAGCAATCTGGCCACAGTTAGACTTTAAAGATAAATGTAATATCTCTTGCTCTTCAGGGAGGCTCCGCTTAAGGAAGAGACCCAAATGGTGAAGAGGTGATAAGTAGGGAGGGGCTGGGCAGAGAGCCAGGGGCTCCCCCAAGTAGACTCTGGGTGGAAAGACCCCGAGCAGGCTCAGAACGAAAAAACAGCAGCCAACAGGACTGCAGCGCCGACACTCACTGCCACTTTTTAACTCGCTCATTAGTTTAGCCTGTGCTTGTGACTGGAGAGTTCCATGTAAAAAGACCCTTGCCAAAGGGAGGTGCCAGTTGCCTAATGCAGAGGCTGACATGCCTCAGTTGGCTCTGCCCCTTTCTGCTTCAGGATTTGCAAACAAACCACTCCTTCCCAGACTTCATAATGTTTCAGTGCCACAAGGAAAATGTATTTGCCAGTCCTGGTGTGTCTTGGATCGTCCATCCTAGTAGGCGGGATGAGGAATTGAGAATCTGAGCTCAAGCACAGTGAGGAGAGCCTAGGACAAACCTTTCACCAAAGGACCTCCTGCAGGGTCTGCTCCGGTGCTTCCCCAAATTCAGACACCTGATAACCGTCACCAGAACCTGGAGCCTATGTGCCCACTGAATTGGTAGCACTGCGCAGGAAGCCAGGGAGCAAGCTGGTTTTTTCTTGGTGTGTTGTTATTGTGAGAAACATCACCAACCCCTCACAGCTCCTGGTCTCTCCAGGGGTTATGGATCGAGCAGCACCAGGTTCTCATGAAGAACATTAGGAAAGGGAAGTTCACTTCACCGCGTATCCCACAGACCTGATTTTGAGAGAAGGGGGCAAAGGGTGTGGGGTAAGAAGGAAATCTTTAATCAATTGAGTGAAACACGGGGACAGCATCCATCCTCAGTCACATCTGCTGTCACAGCAGGGATTCGGTTCCTTCTGCTGCTGTTCTGCTTGTTGAAACCATAAGGGGGTTCCAGTCTAGATCCACTTACCGTTGCATAAAAATCCGACCGTTGAGACAATGAGGATTGCTAAAGAAGAAAAGAGTTGTTTTTTTTTTTTATTTTGAAACAAAGTCTCACTCTGTTGCCCGGGCTAGAGTGCCCTGGCCTCAGCCTAGCTCACAGCAACCTCGAACTCCTTCTGTCTCAGGTTCAAGTAATCCTCCTATCTCAGGCTTCAGAGTAGCTGGGACTACAGGGGTCTGCCACAATGCCTGGCTGAGGAATATTTAATGTGCCAGATGACAGAAATTATGCGAGGAGAATGGGAAAAACTGCCTCAAACTCTTCTCATAACTACGGGACACCTTGGCTTTTAAAGGAGAGGCCACGTACCTTGGGGCAGGCCACGGTGTATCTCATAAAGGGGTACGTGCCTTGGGGCCAGGTTGTGGGGAACGGTGAATCTTGGTGTCAGGAAGTCTGGCCCAGGGCTCTCAGAATCCCCGCTCCTTTCATCATTCAGGCCAGACGTGGTAGCTCACACCTAGAATCCCAGCCCTTTCAGAGGTCAGATAAGAGGATCACTTGAGGCCAAGAGTTCAAGTTCATCATTTCTGGGAAACAACTGAAAAGAGTCAAGTAGTTAGTTAGGGAGAAGATTATCAGAATCATACAGAGGTTCTTAGAACCGGTTACAATCTCACTTTTTATTAGAAGCACAATCCTTACTCCCAGCAAAGCAATAAGGTCAGTTGCTGTCAGCTTGTTATTTTCCTTAAGCTACTCTATACATGCTGAATGATTATTCTAAAAGGATTGTTTTTAAGTCTAATTTAGCCATTTTAACTGCCACTGTCCCTGTGATACAAGAAACACAGGACTTTCTACTCCCTGGAGATGGTTAAAAATCCTTACAAAGGAAGCCGTTGGTCTCTATAATTATGTGCGCCAAAGGGCACAAAGAAAAAAGCCCCAAATTTTAAATATCTAAATTTCATACTTTATACCATGTGCTTTTTGTACCAGGTATAAAAAAAAATGTGTTAAAAGAAGAAAAATTGCAAATAAACATATATCCAGGTTAAGGAAAAAGCATACTACACAAAACTGTCTTTGTAAGTGCTCAGTAAGCTAGAGTATGGGGATATTTACAGTTCTGCAGATGACTTAATACTTACTGCATTAGGAATTCATCCATCCTTCAACTGGCTTGAGAGCCATTTGAAACCAATAAAGCATATTTGTGTCCAAGCTGGGAGTGTGGAGTCTGTGCCCCTTGTGGCAGACCTGAGACGCCTTGGCCCAAGGAGCTTAACTGATGTCAAATGTAAACCACTTTTCAAAGTATGTTATCAGGTCCACACCAGACTATCCATTTTGATAATCTCATTCCATTTTTCATTTTATTGTTGAAAGAAGAAATAGATTAATGAGAGTCCAAATCCCCCTGGAAAGAAAACCTTCCTTATAAGGCAGGCCTGAGGAGAGGTTTGGAAAAATTACTTACTCTGCCTTTATATTGCCAAGTAAAGTAACATTTAGATCATTTATATTTGAAAAATTCTTAACCTAGGTCAGTGTGGCCCGCTAGATTAAATCTGGAGGAAAAAAAAAAGAAAGAAAGAAACAAGATGAGGAGGAAGAGGAGGATGAGCAGGAAGAGACGTTTAGGGAAGCTGTAAATCTCCAGACCCCAGCTTGCTTGTGGGTACCATGGGGGTTTGGGGACAAACCCCTATGATCCATTTCAGATCTAGCAAGAAAAATAGGGCCTCAAATTGCATTTGAAAATGGTATGCCACAGGAAAGAAACATTTGTCTAAAGAGAATTTAAAATGTTCAGCTCCTAACTGCACTGGATATATTCAGGTACGTTCAAGGTTGTATTGTAACTAGCCCAGAATTATAAGAGAAAGCCTCCATGGAGTGATGATCGAAATCACGGAGAGATTTGTGTCAGAACAGAAGGAACCTCGGGAATCATCTCATCAGAGCGGTAACGTTTTACAGGTGAGGACGCTGGAGTCTCAGAAGGTGCTTTCCATGATTTCAGAAATGGCTTCCTTTAGTCCTTCAGTCCTGTGGGGCCAGTGACACTGCAGCAGCGTCAGGAAGAAATCCCAAGGTTTGAAAAGTCTTTGGCCACCAAAGTTGGAACAAGAGCCCAACTTTCCAGGCCCTGAGGGCTAAAGGCTGCATTTGAAAGTATGGGAGGCAGTGTTTTGAAAAATTTCATTGTGTCGACCACTTGCTGTTTTGCATGAAGGTTCAGCGGACATGTAGGGCAATGCTGTTTCTGAGCAAATGTTCTATGCTCAACGAGGTTATCATAAACTGCACCCCTGCCCTAAATGACCCTATCCAAGGGTTTGGGGTTTACCTTCCCCAAACCTCAAGGTGATTTTCTCACCACTATCGCAAATTGGAGGGGTTAGCAAAAGAAGCCCCCGTTTGGCTGATAGCAGTGGATTCCCCTGTCATCCTCCACCCCCACCAGCACGATACCAGGCTCTTGTCAGTTAAATTGGGAGCCAGTGATACAGCCGCATCATCACTGTCTCAGGCCCGCATAAGGAAGAGACTTTACTACTTCTGGGGGAGAGACTAGAGAAGATGGAGCCCCGTTATTTATCATAAATATTTGGGTCACAGGCTTCATGGGTGAAGATTTGCACTCCACCTGCTGGCTTAGTTTCTAGCATCTTATTTTAGGCATTCTGATGTCTGCATTTGGCACCATCAGACGTTTATCAGCACCACTCCCAGAAGCTCTTGGGAGGAGGGCGATCTATTCGTTTTGGACAGGTAAAGAATACCTATTGCACACCACAGGAAGCTGTCTTGGCCAAGCACCACTTCAAACAAGCAGTGAAAAGCCATCTCAGGGCTGAAAGGCTGCGGCATGAAGCTGCGCTCTGGACTCCAGGGAGGAAGAGCCTCAGTTGCTCTGGTGGGAAGGGACCACATGTACCCTCATTGGGGAGAGTGCTTTGCCCAGAGGTTTAGGGCTCGAAGTGTTGTGCACCTACAGCTTTCCTCACTAAGCTGCTTTCCAGCAAATTCAAAACCACTATGACACAGACACCCGGGCAGGAGGAAATTAATTAAGATCCTGCGTTGACATTCCCTTCAGAGCTCACGCCACCCTCTAGGAAGGGCCACGCGTCACTCTGCGAGAGAGCAGACACAGCTGAGGGAGCTGTCTAGACCTGCTGTGATTAAGAAGGACTCTGCTGCCTTACCGTCCACTGTGTTTTCTTATGTCACTATTGTCTCCTCCTTTTAACATGACTGAATTGTCAAAGGATTTTTCTTTCTTTTTTTTTTTTTTTTCTTTTGCCGTGCCTACAAAACAGCACGAATCCTCTCCTTTTCTGGTTTCCATTACATTCCGTTGTGTGGCCATGCACAGAGTCAACCTTTTTTTTTTTAAGGTTTTCTGTTTTTCCCTGTCATCCTAAGCAATAGCTATAATGCGTAAACATATGTTTAGCCACTCTGAAAAACATTTCCAAATTAAAATACCTTCTGTCAATCACAGGCACGCGTTACTGAAGATGTGCGGGAGGCATGAGCGTGTGGAACGTGGACTCTGAGGAAGCCATCCCTGTAGCCCTTGTGCATACACTGTAGCCACTTTGCAAAGCGAAACGTCTCTGCCATTAAAATAGCATTTTTATTTAGTCAAGACACTAAATGCAATTAGAGGACAGTGTTGATTGATCACTTGCCAATTTTCAATTTTTAAGTCAAAGCTATTTTGGACTTAGTATGCATGAGCCCCCCAGACATCCATAGTGACTTTATTTGCATTTTGCACGCATTCCAAATAACTGCTTACTTTCTCTCTTTTAAAAAAAATTATCCAAGAAACATTTGCTCTCAAGATGAAAAACATTACACCCCAAAGCAATCTGGTGAACGATGTCCCCTTGATACAATGGTCCTTAATGAAAATTGGGAAGAATTTTTTGCTCCATAAGCTTCAAGGGGGTTGGGTGTGGACAACATGGGCCCCCCACCATAGCAACAAAAACAACAGAGACCTCTTAGATACACCCATCTTGAGAGGCGATGACAGGTTCTTGTTTTCCAATCCTCAAATTTTGTTCCTTAATTATTTTCAACATTCTCTCCTTAGTAATTGTTTTAGATGTTCTCCACCTCCCCAAAATAAGGAGAAAACTCACTTTACTACAAAATAAACAATGTGGTGCAGGACTGTAGCCATCTGCTAAGGTTAGAGGCTACATAAAACTGAAAGCACAAAACTCATAATTCTTAGTGATTATTGACATTGTTTTTAAAGTTTTCTACTGCATTCATCAATTAAATGGTCAAGAGTCTAACAATTTTATTAGAGTGTGATGAGTTATAGAATTTTCAGGCATTGTCAAAGGCATCAGATGAGAGTTGTTTCAGTCTAAGACATGCTTCTCAGTAAGTGCTTCCTTTGCCTAAGCTAAAACTTTTCATTCCTTCCCAAGGTTGTTTATCACATATAATTGTTTAGATGAACCCTTGAATAACTATGCAGTCATTAACAACTCTGTTCACAATGCACATTGACTACTGTCTTGAGCTTAAAGGTTATGACAATTATAGTAACTACAAAAACAAATGCAATGGTACAGCTTGCAAAGACTTACTGTCTAGTAAAGGAAATAGATATAAAGCAACTACCATACAATGTACAAATCTCATTTGTATTTGTACAAAAAGAGCCCAGAGCGAAAAGTGACTTATTTTTTTTTTCCGAGAAAGTTAAGGAAAAGGTAAACCTAAGCAGAATTTTAAAATATAAATAGGAGCATGCTAGGCTCACCAGAGGAAGATGATCCATACACAGGGTGTGATATTTAGAAAAGCAGGCAGGAGTGAAACCAGAGAGGGAGGAAGAGGCAGGAGAGAGGTGGACAGCTTCAGGCAGTTTACTGTTACCACAACACCGGCAGGAAGGGAGGGCGGGGAGGATGGCCCTGCCAATGGGGCTAAATCACGGAAAGCCTTTTGTGCAATACTAAGAATCTTGACTTTTATTCTGTGGGCAACTGTGAACCATGAAAGAGATTTAGGCTTTAAGAATGGTTACTCTAAAAAACTTTTTCATATTATGAAAGAGGGTGAGGGAAAGAAAACAAAAATAAAGGAAAGAAAATAGTGACTAATTCTCCCACAAATTGGATTCAATTTTGAACAAAGTACATTACTGAAACATTAATTTTTAATTCAACTTGTTAATATGTTGTTTAGGATACTGCATCCTCACTTATAAGTGAAATATGTTTGTAATTTCCCTTCATAACAATGTATTTTCTCCAATTTCAATATCAGGTGTATCCAGATTTAGTAGAACGATTCGTAAATATTTCTTCCTTTTCTATTGTCTATAAGATTTGGTATGATCAGGGCAGCACCTGTGTCTCAGAGTAGGGCACTGGCCTCATATGCTAGAGGTGGCGGGTTCAAACCCAGCCCCGGCCAAAAACTGCAAAAAAAAAAAAAAAAAAAAATTTGGCATGATGTTTT